>JAZHYW010062084.1:0-49925 GCA_037355805.1 Ixodes ricinus
GCGTTACATAAAAAAGAAATGCAGACCGATTAAACATTTGCGCACCAAATTCTACTTCCAAACTCTACATTGTAAATGAAAAAAATATACGATAACATTGACGATCCCGGGCCCGGTCTCTCCCCTGAAAAGAAGGTTTAAATATTCAGATGAGGCTAATAAATTATTCGATGTGCGAGCATCTCTCCTTCTTCACCGCGAAAGGTTTCTAAAGCTCGTACGGAGTTTACGAAGGTCGCAAAACACTAATTCCGGGATTTGCCAACGTGGCGCTTTCGGAAGCAGCGACAAAACCAACACCGAAGTCCTCTAGAGCTCCGGAAACGGCGCTTTCACTCTAATTAAGTGACGTTCTGGGAACAGCTTCGCTTTTACCAGTGCTTAAGCAAACTGCGGATTCGAGGCGGGAAATCCGTGCAAAGTGAACACTGACCCGGACTGCCGGATCTCATTTGGATCTCGACCCGTGTTTTTTTTCCTCTTCCAGAATCCATTCGAAGTACTCGAGGATGAAATCGTTAATTCGGGGAGCCAAAGAAGGGCTTCGTTAGCGAGCTCAGTAATTGCTCGTTGAGGTAAAGATACTGTCCTCTCCCATTTGCTGTCCTTCCTAATCTTGTGACCCTGTTTGCTCCTTTCTTCATTACGGCAGACAGGCTTGGCTACTACCTTAAGCAGTTACCACACGTACGTATCAGGTCAAGGCCGGTCAATCTTCGACTTCAGAAAGCTGGTGTCCCCGACTTCCCAATGCCGCTGACTGCATTATGCGATCCGAATGGTCACTCGCCGCCGGCGAGCTATCCAGCGACCACTGAGCAACTCTTCCGCATACAAGGACTCCGGTAAATATTCAGTCGTCTGCGATTCAGTATACAGCCTCTCATCGATTTTTTTAATGCGTTAGAAGAACGTTCGTGTTCACTGAAAATCCGCCGGTGTCAGTACGTGCGTCTTTTGTCAGCGCCATGCATGACGTCGCGAGGAGAGTGGGGTGGTGAGGAGGTATCGTGTTTCCATATTCAATGTCTCACCCGACACCGCCTAGAAGACAAGGCCGCGTAGTGCTGCCATTTTTGCGTCACCAGCGAAGGCCAACGCTGTACACAGATTGGAAAGGAGTTCTGCGTCAGCGAGTCAAGTTTGAGCCGTAGGCTGCCGCAATCGTCGTGTCCAACCTGCGTCCAGCGTTGGCCTTATCGCTGATGACGACATCTCCATCAGCACTATGGCTTTGCTATCTAAGGGTGTTGTCTGACCACGGCGGCAGGGAGAGAGAGAGAGGGTGACGCGTGCTGACGTCGGCGCTTCCGACCAATACGAGCGTCGCACAGCTGGCGCGGAGCCACAGACGAGCAGGCGCCACGCCGCTTTGGAAGGCGGCCCAGCTCAGTTGCCGCTCCGGCGATGGATGTGGCTCTTTCCAGGAGTGATGAAAGGGGTGAAAGAAGATTGAAAACGGGTCATAAACGATTCGAAAGGAGCCATAAACGAATGGGAAAGGGGTAATAAACGACAGGGAAGCGCTGATAAACTAATAGCAAAGGGGTCCTAAACGAATGGAAAGGGATAAAAAAGGGGTGAGGAAGAACCAATGCTAACGCATTTCCATCGGATGATCGTCTAACATGTTTTTATTATTATTTATGCTTCTACTACATCGTCCTCTCGCCCCTGTCTCTCACCTTACATGAAATTTCTTTCCCTTTCTTTTCTATCAAAGAGACGAATTTAGCACCAATGCTAGTGCAACTTTCTTTCTCCGCGCACGCACGCACACATATGACACACGCGTGCACACACGCACTCACAAACAACGTACACGCACGCACGCACAAACAAATCCAAGCGCGCGCACACAAGAGCTAATTCAAAAACAAAGAAAAGGGAACATTCTCCAGCAGGAGTAGGCAGAAACCCCGAGAAAGGCAGCACTTTGTCGTACCTGACAAAATCGTCATACGTAGAATAGTAAAGAGTTTCCTGTGGTTTGTGCAACTACGCAGGGCCGGACTATCAGTTACGAGGGTCCGGTTTAAGCAAGAGGGGGAGGGGTGCTTTATTTCGTAATTCGCCCTTTTTGGATTAATTTCAGTGAAATCAATGCCAATCGTTTTCGGTATTGACCGAATGTCTGTACACATTTCAGTACTCAAAAGATTTTAACATGGAAAAATAGTTTTGTAAAGCGTACAGACGTTTTTTTTACACCAAATTAACATCTGAAATCCACCTTAACTTTTTAGTCAAAGCAAGTTCCTTTTTGTCCTCTCGCTCCGGGCTTACCATGTCTAGACTTGAGTTTTTATTATTTCTCGCGTTGGATAGGAGATGCGAAACATTTATGATATGCAAAATCAGGAGAAACTAGAAGCGCGCGCACACTGATGTTGCACGCATATTTATCCAATTTTATCAGCATTTTCTTTTGGAAAAAGGCAATGCATTTACATTTGCCCGAACTTCAGTGTGTGTGTGTTTGTGTGTTTGTGTGTGTGTTTTCGATCAGATGCCGGTAATTTTTATATCCAACCATGAAAATCCGCATTAATTTGTAACTGTTTTACTGCTTTTCAGTTATTATTCTAGTAAAACACAACATTCATAGAGGTAATTTTTGTTTGAAACTATGTATGTCAAGCGAGAACTATTGTACCGGACGAATGTGAAAAAAATAAGCGACGAAATGCAATTCTAAATATTACAAAATCTCTTCCCCAACTATCCCACAGGAGATTGCGAAAAGCCATTAGTGCAGATTAGCGTATTCCGTTCTTTGAATAACGTCGAGAGCGGTTAATAACCGAATACGGTTAACGAAGTGCAAAGGAATAGGAAATCGTGATACCTTTGCTGTAGCCTCAATTTCGTTATAACCGACTTCGTTATAACCGGTCTTGACAGTACAATAATTTTCAACCGCAAATTGGGGCTTTATAGAGAGTTTGTGTTTAGCGTAACCCAATTTGTGTTTAGCGTAACCCAAAACCTTTCGGCAACGACTGAAAAGCCTTGTTTGTCATAGCCGAAAAAATATGGAAAACAGGTTTGGTTAATTTCCACCTACGTCCCTCCAAAATACGTTACACGTAGACGGCTCGTAAAATAAAACTGAAGTATTGATAATAGAACAGAGTGCTAATTGGTGACTTGTTACAGAAAGAATAAACAAAAAGGACGGACAAGGACGGACGAAAGATGTCCGTCCTCTTTTGTTTATTCTTTCTGTAACAAGTCATCAAAACCAGCGCGCTCACGTTCAACTATGCTAATTGGTGTTTCCAAACAAAGCGTCATTTTTACATGAAAGTATAAAAATAACTAAGCCATCAAGATAGCTGAAACTTTAAAAGCCCATCAAACAACATTGGCGGTCGCCATTGCTTGGTGACGCAGAGGTGAAGAAAAATTGGTTTAGAAGGCCGAGAAGGTATTATAGGTTTCTATGCTAGCTGGCGCAAGCTACCACCGTTACAAAGGGTACAACCGTTGGCACCCACTCATCCATCCGTCCATTGACACGAAGCGCGTGATTGAATCCGCCTATCCGAGTCCTCGCCGAATGCTGACGCGGACCTCGTGTCGGATACATGCTCAGAGTTCGTGATAAAACAATGTCCAACCGGCGATGGCGCGGACTTTTCAAAGGGTCTATTGTGGTCGAAACGAATGACCACGTGTAAAGTATGATGCGAAGCGCGCATGCGCATCACGCAACGCGTCCACTTTACTGGATAGGCTGTTAAAAAAAATAATAATAATACACGACTCTGGTTTTGATTTAGCTACTTTTTGTAGTCTTGTGGTGTACGGAGAGGCATTCGTTATTTGATTGCTTACTTGGCGGGCAGAGCTAACAAGCATAATGGTGAACCAAAATTTGGATTTAAAAAAAAAAAAACAGTGCAGGAGATGTAGGCGGGAGGCTATAATCCCTACAACACTACTCGTAAGGCGATATCTCGAATGGACGGTCATATTTTTGGAAAAAGAGATCGAGATTGAACCAGGCCGACGAGGCGCGTGGCGTATATACTGTAAAACCCTTTAATTTCGCGGCTCATATTTTTCGCGAATCGGTCACAAAGGACAAAATCGCGGCCACTAAATTTCGCGAATTCCAGATGCCTGCATTGAAATTCTTAAAGATCGAAATTTTCGCGTGCCCTTACATTTCGCGAATTTTCAATTCGCGAAATTCGCGAAAATTAAGGGCTCGCGAACATTAAGGGTTTTACAGTATCTCCTTTCCTCCTCTCTTCGCTTCGCTCCCTCAAGGCGGCGAGGCGGAGAAGACGCGAGGCCGTTCCCTCTCCTTCTCGGAGAAACATGACGTCAACAAAGCTGTCAAATGCGATTCCTTTTATTTCATTTTTTTTTGAAGAATACGGTCATCCGTCCGATATATTGCTGTATGAGTGATGTTTTGGTGTTTGTAGCATCCCGTTGCACGCTTTTGCCGCGTGTTTTGTGGAATCCAGATTTCGGGTCAGCATCCCTTTAACGACGACGATTTGAAGCCTCTGAGAAAAAAAAAGTGGTATGTGATCTGAATTTCAAGATTTCCTTCGACGGACTACGAGCGAAAGAAGAAAAAGCATCTATGTGTCATGGGGACACACGTAAAGAGCAGCCACACCAGCAGATATTCAACTTGCCGTGCATACCTTTTTTTTTTTGTGCCCAATGCTTGTCGCAAAAGGCCTTTGTCACTTTAGCATGACATCAGCCACGTTCAGATTCGCTCAGTCAGAGTACCTCCGCTTTACCCAATTGTGCCGAGAGGGCAGAACAAAATCTCCGTGGTTTCTTGAATGACTACACGCCCTGCTGACCTGGAGATAATAGGGAAAACTTGGAATCCTTCATTAAGATCTGGTGCTTTGAATAACTGTTGCATCTAAGTTTAGAGACTACAAAGTCAAGACGATGCACCCGGATCAGTCATTACATCACATATGCGTCTAACGAAGTTATGTTAGTAAGCTATATATACATGTTGCGGGTGATTTTGTGTGTTTTCTTGTGTTTACTGTCACACTTGATTTGTATGCAAGTTTTGATGCAGAACAGCGGCTTCGCGGCTCAGAAAGTTAACGCAAAAAAACAAAAAAGGAAAAAAAATAAGACGGTCGTACTGAGGCAGCGCAAGGTCGGTCCCCCTTTGAGGTATGGCGACACTGGCTTACACTTTAGATGAGAAATTTAGCCAGTGCTGTATCACTGCCAGCCTTGGGTCTGTTCATCACGTAGAAACCGTGCACACTGAACTGAGGGGCAATTTTCGCGTCTCATTTGTTGGAATTTTAACGGGAGCATCCGGATTTCGCTGGCAATCAGGCGTAATTAGCTTGGTGAGGGAAATAGTCAATGCATTAAAACTTTAAAACATAAATCACACAGAAAATATGACCGACTAGTGGAGCGGTGCTCATGCGCAGACAGACGCATGTCTAGGAGGCGAATGTGTGTTTAGCCAAGGCCGCCAAAGTGAAAGTCCCCGAGTGCACGAACGTGCGGTGAAATCAGACTTGTTTTTCTTTCAATCAGATCCACGCCTTTGACGCAACAGTGAAATGCTGGCTGGATTGCCTCGTTTGTCAGTTATTTTCCTGCGTACGCAGCTCAAGGTCTGCGTTAAGATAATCACTCGCGCCGTCGTCAAGCAATGAAAGCAGTAAAAGAGACTAACGTAGTGTACGTATGCATTCACTAAATCAATTTACAATGTATATTTGTTGTTTCCATGATAGGTAATCTGTCACTGAACTCTAGCAGCGTTTTGTGTTTTGCAATATCAATTATAACAGCCGCCTTTTTTTTTCTTCTTTTGTAGATTAGAAACGTGGGTTCTCTTAAAGAAAAAAAAAGCCAGGGTCATTTGAATTTTTTGAACTCTATAATCCGGCCCTGCCACTATGGGTCACGTGGTCATGTTACCACGGGTCACGTGACGTGACGTCATGAGTCGCACTAAATTTAGAGGGTGAACGTATGTGTTGTTACGCTTTCGCCGAGGCGGGCTGCCAGAAAGCGTTTCCTTTGTCAAAAGTCTCAACGCCTTTTCCCAAATATGTGCTGCCCTGCCGATGCGCTACTGGGTTCGAGATCGGAGGGCTAGAAAACAACGTCCTCGCCCGCTTTTCCGATCAGTTCGATCACACTATCAGAGTGCACTCCAGAAAGGTACGGTACTCACCACAAATAATCAAGTTACTCGTAATCGATTACTTTTTTTATCATTTTTGTAATTATTTGATTACGTCGATTAAGAAGTAATCGCAAGAATAATCTGATTTCTCTCGGAAACTTCACAATTACTTTTAACCGTTACTAGTTTTCCCTCCCCATTCTGACCGCGACAGGATGATGGTTTACCAAAAATTGGTGGATTAAGAACATAAGTAGGCCATAAATTGGTCATTCGAATCCAATAATGGATAGTGCGAAATAGCCGTTTTCAAACCGGCGGAAACCCCACTTTGATAGTCTGAAGTAATCGGAGCAAGAACCGTTACTTTTTACAGCGGAGCTGTTAAGGGCTAGTTTCCCCAGGATCATGTCCCCCGCAAAGAAATGAAGACACCGAACTCTGGACACCTACCGCCATCTACGAGCGACGGCGGCAAGCCAAGTATCTGGTTGCCGCCGTCGCTCATAGATGGCGACAGCCTTCCACGCTGGCTTGCCGACTTGCGGCCGGCCATTACTTTCCATTGTACAGCTCCGCTGGTCTTCCTTCTTCACCAGAGTGGAAAGGCTGAAAGTTTTTCAAGTAACGTCCTATTACGTTTTCGTCTCAAGTAATCAAGAAATCCAATTGAGTACTTCTTAAGGAAAAGTAAGTACACTTTTAATCGATAACTTTTTTTTCAAGTTACGTGTACAAGACTGGTACATTCCTACCCCAAAACAAAAGTTTTATTTTATGTGATAAAAATTTGGGCGAGTTAATACAATTACATCATAAAAGACAGAAAAAAAAAAAGATAGTGCCAAAACAAGAACTGAAGAGACAGAGCGCAGACTATCAACTTAATGTTTATTGGAAAAAAAAAAACGCAGAACACATTACTTTTTTTCTTATCTAATCGCCACTTTCAATCTTCCACGATAATAAATAACAAACGCTATCAACGTCAAACGGCCCTTATCCATAGATTACGTCCTCTTGGCTCTTTGGGACGCTGTGACCTGGAAACGAATCCCCCAAACATGGCTTTTCCCTCCACTGTGGGTTAGCTTGGGCCTCGTAGTTGATATAAAGAAGCTATCTTTCTTCTCTGGTCGGCCAGCAGAAAGAGAAGGAGGGTAGCAAATACATTCTAAACCACATTTCTGGAAAATGTCCACTACCGATGTTAAAATCTCCTGCTTTTGACTTCACGAAATAGAGAAGAAAAAAAGGAACACGATAACATTGCTTATGGGCGGGCGTCCGCGGGAAGAGAAGGGAGAACCTGCACCCCTTGAGACTGCGGGGGTATTGGGGTCATGGGTGCCTTGCTCGAGCTCCGAGATTACATGTAATCTTCAAGTTCGTAAGGTAACCGAGCAAGCGATATTTATTTTTTTTAATTTGAACTGAGAGGATATATACAGGTGACTGTATTTTTGATGGATAGTTATATGCACGAGGCACGTAAATAGCAGACGTCGCATATTCCTCCGCGCGCATGTGCACAGTTGCAGGTAGTGTTCGACGTTTATAAATGTTTAAACCTAGCTGCTGGTTTGGCAAAACGATTGGTAAAGCTGCGAATCACCGAAAAGTCCTGCTTTTGCAAGCGTTGTGGTGTCTTTTATCTGCCTAGCTCGAGTGATGCCAACTCTGCAAATGCACTTCGTTCAAAATACTAATACGTTTTAGTAAGGCACCCTACGTTTTAGTGAGGGAGCCTTCATGTATGGACATGAAGGCACTCTACGTTTTAGTAGAACGTATGCTAAGGATTGCAGAGCCTTGCGGGCGCGTGCCCAATCCATGCCCAAAGCGGTACGGCACGAGCTCCCGCTAAGGAACGTAGTCTAGCCTACGAAACTCAATTCACAAGCAGGGATGCATCCAATCGTGTGCCCAGCTTTCAGCTCTTGCTGCAATAAATGGGTAAACGCAATAGATTTTTCCTGTGCACGCCGATATCCCAAAATACTCAAAACTACCTTGCCTTTTTTTTATCGTTTGCGTTCAGCGGTATGGGAGAAAGTTTACCTTCACACACGAGCAATTCCAACTCTCGTCGAGGTATTAAATTTGCAGATCGAGACGTCTTCCCGTGCTTTATAACTCCAACAAAGGTGCACAAACGCTTGTTTTTTATGTTAAAAAACAAAACTGTGTTCATATTAAAAAAAACAAAAACAAGTACGGCCCGGCACGCAGGCGCACGCCTACGCGCGCCTTGTGGGCCCCGCTCAGACATGGCGGCGGGGGCGTGGAGCGGAAGGAGGGCAAGAGGACTTTCCTCGATGGGAAATAGGAAAACATCCGGTGCCTGCCGCTCCACCTTTTCCATTTCGGCGGCCGCTTCTCGTGGCGATCTGCCGGCCTTTTTTGCAAAAAAGAGCTCCCTAGCCGCCGCCATTTTGCGAATCGAGCGAGCCCTATCAGCCAGAAATTTCTGCCACCCGCCTGAGCTGTGGAAACCCGGTCAGCGTGACTCCCCACCTGCATTGTGCATTCGGAGTTCGCCGGCTTTTCTTGGAAGTTTTTACTTTATTTGCCTGTTTAGGATGCTTACCCTTTGTGTGTTATCTTCCACTGTGAGAACCAGGGAATACCAGGGCTCGTAGCCTGCTCGGCCTTCGCAGGAAACGAACGAAGAGAGCGAACGTCAAGCAGCCCGCGACGCAGGCAGTTCGACGTTCTTGGAGGATTATTTCCGTTGAGATAATCTCCAAAAAGCCTTCCCGGCTATGTTCCGGGTCTTCGCGAAAAATAGCTGATAGGGTCGGGTCCGGGGTGTGGGGACGGAATAGACACGTTCGTTCATTTGCTTTGAAGCTGTGCAAAAAAGCAGCTCTCTTCTACATGTGCCCCAAAACACGCCGGATTCCGTCCGATCGTCGTGAAGTGACTATCGTCGACACTGTATATTGGATATGCTGTGTTATTTGAGAGCTTTCTCAAATCCTGTTCGGATAACGCGGCACCGTGGGGTACGTACAATATATGTTGTTCGATTGATGAGACTCGTTGAATTTCATGTTGTGGGCGGGGAATATCCATGCAGTTCGGATATCCTGTGTGGTCAAATATTTTCGACGGTTAAGACCTTTGTAGATTGACACGGCTGAGTGTATGGTGCCGTAAAAAGATCAACATAATATAAAACAAACATTCCAGTTGCATTTGTTCTGTCGCGCACGGACTCACCAAAACAGCTTTCATTTCTTTGTTTTTGTTCCCAAAAATAGTACAATGCATTCTTAAAAACTCCGAGAAATTCTATTCGCCATAGAACACAAAATAAAAAATAAAACGCGGCAATTTAGCCTCCACCAGCGTCCGGAAGTGCGCCTACGCAGGCTGCCACAGCCCACTGACGAGAAAACCCACAGCCCAGCGCAGTCGGGCAACACTGACGTACACTCTCAAAACCAGGGACGCGCGCTGTAAATCGCTTCGTTCGAGACTGCCGCTGGAAAGGTCTTGTTGGCGACCGGGGTTATGAACCTCTGTATCTAGAGGTGTCATGACTAGTGTGGCGTTATGACACCCCGAGCAGGCTGTGCCTGTTGGCTGCGCGCGTGCCCGAGGTGCATGACGACGCCGATCAGTTGTTGAAGGTCTCGAGTCGGTACAGGTGAAGCTCTTCCGTGCTCAATCTTGTGAGTGAGGGAGTCTTCACTGGCGGACATAGCTGCGTGCGCCACAGCCGAGCGCGTGCCGACAACGAGCTTCCACAGTTCTTTTGCAACCTGCATTCTACACCGCCAATGTTGCCGGCCTTAGCAGCCTATTAATGGAGCTCGCTGCGAGCTTGCGCATCCGACACAGTCGCACTCAAATCTGGCGTCACTGAGCACTCCTACGAACTGCTTTCGCATAACCTCAAACCAGCCAGTAACTGACGTACCCTCGACCTGGTGCATTTTTGGATTGCTCGCTGACACAGGGTATGCAACCGCCAAGGGTATGGGCGAAAAGGCTTAAAAACGGACGTCGTGCATGAGTTAGTTCCGAGTGCTCCTTTTTACCGTGCTGCGATTTCCGAAAATCTACGGTTGTCTGGTTACCACTGCGTGGTCGTCGGATGGATAAATAATTTAAAAAAAACATAAGAATAATAGCAGAAAGTGTGCCATGAGCACAAGAAGCTGCAGCGCGAGTGGGGCTTCAATGTTGTCGAGTTTCGCATTTTCCCCGAGAATCCTTATTTATGAAGTAAGTCGATTGCGAGCTTGAATCGCGAGAGATCCGTATCAGACTCAACGTCACGTTTAAGCTCACGACCACCTCGTCTACGACAAGAGGACCGATTTTAATTCTCGGTGCAGGTGGTCCAATTGGGTTATCACTGCAAGCCCCATGGTATGTGAAAGGTATGAAAAAGTCTACATGCCACCACTCAAGATGGAGCTATCAAATGCCGAGAGCTTACCTGCATAGACTACATTAAACTGATCATATATACTTCGCTGTGAAAACTCAATCAAAACACGCCACCGTCTTCGTCCTCGTTCTCTCGAGGAAGCAAGGTGATGGCCTGTGAGTAGCCAGCTGGATTCAACCGGACAAGCTCCAACCAAGTTATTGCAGCCCACCATAGCCAAGTCTAGCCAAGTTCCCCCCATACCCACACCGTTGCCTACAACAAGGCCGAACCCCGTAGGGGTTCTGACCGAAAAATGCTTTGACAGTACAGTCGCGTGCCCGTACATGGTCGCTTGTGCAGCGCGGCCGAGGTGCATGCGATGCCCGACGCGCATGGCGCCGGTCATTGTTGAAGGTCTCGAGTCGGTACAGGTGAAGCTCGTCTCCTGGCTCAATCTTGTGAGTGAGGGAGTCTTCACTGGCGGACTATAGCTGCGTGCGCGACAGCCGAGCGCGTGCCGACAACGAGCTTCCACAGTTCTTTTGCAACCTGCATTCTACACCGCCAATGTTGCCGGTCTTAGCAGCCTATTAATGGGAGCTCGCTGCGAGCATGCGCTCCGAACAGCGCACTCAAATATGGCGTCCACTGAGTACTCCCTATAGACCTTAATCATCGTCCCCCACGGAGCAACAAACAGAATCGCGATGCCAGAAACAGAGAGGAAACACGAAGACAAACTTTGTCTGCAAGTTTTCTTCTCAGACCCGGAGTTTAAAGATCATAATTAATACGCAACAGCTCGCCTAAACTTTGAGCATTTTTTTTTTCGCCAACCAGAATTAAGCGAATGCCTCGAGTCAGAGCCAATAATGTTTAGCGATCAAAGCAATCTTCGCTGGCACGTTCACAAACATAATATTTTGGGGCTATCCAAAGACGCTCAACAAAGCGTGAAAAAGTAAGAAAAAAAAAAAAAAAGAAACGCCAGCTCTAAAAAAGGTAGGGTGGGCCAGAGCCACTCATGGTCGCTGAGCAGCCAATGACAGCATTGCTCGATAGCCACGCCGAACAACGAACCATCGGGCAAGATAGGTAATATGCCACGCCACGTCCTGCGTTACTTCTGTTTCGTTGTTCCGATATGAACAAATTGTAAACATCAAAATTGTCTACTTTTTTTAAGGTTTGTTCGCTCATAGTGCGTTGAAACTGCCAACAGAAAATCCGCCCACAAAAAAAAACAGAAAAAAACGCACCGCTCAATGCCCGTTGCGTCGATTTGCATTGGGCATCGAGCGGAACATTCTTATTGTGGGCGCCAATTAAAAAAAGAAAGACTTGTTGGACTGAGTGGCGTTTTGACCTTAAACGGTTTGAAACGATCAACTCAACTGGTGTCCGACGCCAAAACGTTGCAGTTCTAAAAGCGTCACTCAGATTGGACACGAGAATCGCGTCATCTCTCGGTGTGCTGTCGGGTGCAATCAACGCGTCCGCGGACATTCGGGTTCGGGTCTTTGAGGAATCGGATGAAAATACGTTACCGCCCTAGGCTCGTCTTTGCGACGAACTTCGCAACCGCTGCTTTTAACAGAATGGAGTGGAACGCGAATGCACAACTAATATCTTAGGAACACCGATAATTAATTCACGCAGCATTTATAGAAGTCTAAAAATGCTTAATGCCGTTTTAAAACAAAAATCCTTCTTACTAAAAAAAACAAAAAAAAAAAAAACGTTTGGATGTGTATAGACGAGCCGAGGACCGTGTTTTTCTGGACGAACGCTCATTCCGCCCCCAAATCTAGCGCTAGCGGTTTCGGAACTTTACTCTTTTCTAGTTCACACGTTATAATCATTTTTTTTCCTTCGATAAAGAAAAAGACGCCTGTTTGCTGTAGCCGACGCTCTTCATGTCGACGTATTGGCGGGCTTGCAGCCATTTTCTTATTGAAAGATTTCGGACATCGCTTAAAGCATTGGATTAGATAACGGTTAAGGAAGTTTTGTGACTTTGGCTCCAGCAACTAGCGACATTTGTACGGATACTGGCAGTTCAACGATGCGCAGTGTATTTTTGTGACGGTTCTCTTTTCACCCATTGAACACACACGCAAACCTTGACATTTCATAACAACACTAACGAGCTTCCCACTCAAGTTCGTTTTCCCGCACTGCCTCGCGGCACTGCTGAAAAGCGATTCTGTCACTGCCGAGCTTTCTCCGTCCCTTTTTCTCCTTCTTTTTTTTTAGTTTTCATAACGAGAGCGCCTTATTCGCGGAGTGCCGATGCTCCGAAATGTTCGCGTGTGGAACGACTGCCGATTCAATTTAGGGAAACGTTGATGGCTCTGAAGTTTACCGCCATATCTTCAACTCGGAAAAATCGCAAATTTCTGGCAGCAAGTAAAATGACTAAACAGAAAAAAAAAACACCCTATAGTTTATGTGGGTCGCCGCTAGCGAAATACCCTAGCGGTTCGGGGTGCCAAAACATCGTTTCCGAGGGCGTTAGCTGCGAGTAAAAACGAACACGTGCATATTTTGATTAAACCCCGAGGCTGGAAAATAAAATGTGCTGACTTCTAAAGAACTGTGTCATTTTATAAATTACAGAAGAAAAAAGAAAAGCCTCAATGAAATGCCGCGAAGAGTACTTTGGATAAAGTAAAATATGTAACACATGCATGACTGTCATGTGCAACACTAAATAAAATAAACACTCAGCCTCCATGCAAGGAAGGAAAGGATGCGGGTTAATTATATGTTCATTAATGAAATTTTTTTTGTTGGTTTACACTACCTACGAATGGTGCTAGTCACTGACAAGGAACACAGCGCGTTTCCTTAGAATGCATCCAGCCTTCCGTTGCCTTCCAGCCTTCCGTTGCCTCCCGTTTCCTTCCGTAGTGCTTTGGATGCGCGTGCACGTGCCAAGAATACCAGATCCCGAAGTGCTATCGAATATAGAAAGGCTGAGTTGCAGGTGGAGCTTCTATGGCATCCTCAACTGGTCACCTGCTATAGCTGTTGGAGACGCTGACGAAATAATTCAATCTATTAAACGGTTAACCCATACGAGCGTTTTTAAAGTGCTCATAAAGTTCGACAACAGAACAGGTCACAAAACCCAGACTTTTTTTTATGTGTGTGTGTGTGGGTGTGTGTGTCTTGGACAGGGTCCGAAAGAGGGGCCAGTACAAAAGGCTAAGAAGCCGGACGAGGCACTGGTCTCTTACAGTTCGCGTGAGTGTCAACATAAATTGAAAGAAAAAAAATGCATTCAGCTAAGAGTTACAAAATCAAACAAAGCGATCGGTATCCTCGATCCGGACAACATAGAAATATATAAATATCAAGTAAACAAGCAATATGAAGTACACAATATGCAGGAATGATTGAATAAATGATGGTAAAAGATAATTCAAAACCCCTGACAAAATCAAAAACAAAACCTTCATACTTTTTTTTTACAATACATTGTGGTTTAATTGCATTTTATTGAAATTTGATATCTTTGCCTACCAGAAGCGCTCTGCATTCTTTTTTAAATATCGTAAATGACTGTGAATAGTTTAGATTGAGTGTGCTATTTATTAAGTTAATGATTGTGTGAACTTTGCTTTCCGTCCGGGTATCGGGTGTCCTTCGTGCAACGCAATGTATACGATGATGTTTCTCTTTCGCCGGCAGTACACTCTTTAAAAATTGCCTGCGCGTCTACCTTCCCGCAAAACACTCAAAGAGCCAATCTATGCGATCTATGAAATCAGCTCAGCGAATGATGAGGCGGAACATCTGTTTAGACCTCAAAATTAAGTCTGGGCTGTGGCATTACGCAATGCAAGCCTGACGCTTTGCACTGCGTAATGCCACAGCGCAGGCTTCATTGTTATAGGTCTAAACAGATGTTCCGCCTCATCATTCGCTGAGCTGATTTCATAGATCGCAGAGATTGGCTCTCTGAGTGTTTTGCGCAGCAAGTAGAGGCGCAGGCAATTTTTAAAGTGTAGATATAATTTTCTTTTATAAATTAGTTGTAGTAACATAAGTGAATACGCCTGATTTCTTTTCGAAATACCATATTTCATGAAAAGTGGTTGATTGCGCTGCTCTCTAATGTTCCCTCTATGATTTTCAAATGTTCGTAAAACTTTCTCTTGCAGAGTTAGTATTTTTCTTTAATTAGATATTGTTGTTGTACCCTTAAAAATAATTATATAACTCATTAAAAAAAGAAGATAATGATACAGTGTTTCGACGAGCCACCTAGGAACCAGGCTTGCTAGTTTATAAATACAGCACACAACTCGCGGATAATTCAGTCTTCTCTTTATTTACATGTGTATTCCATTTCAACTCTAGACCATACCCCCAATTTTCGTTTCCTCCGTTACTTCTTTTAATATTTCACTTTCACATATAATATTGAGTTTGTCTGTAAAACGATTTGTTTCTGGTTTAAAAAGCACATACTTTGTTTTGTTCGTGTTTAATTGGAATCGGTCTAACAGCAGCCATTGGTAAAGTTGTAAAAGGTAAACGTTTGCTTTCCATCTTGACATTGTAGTGTATACTTCACTAAAAATGTATTAGTGCCATTCGCATACATTATTAATTCCGGAAAACAAGGAATGATCACGATGTCATTAATATATATACAGGGTGTTTCAGAGAACTCAGGCCAAGTCGCTCCTGCGAAAACTACTCATTGCAACGAAAAAAGGCTTATGACGTTTTGGTCCTGGGCCAGGGGCAGGGGCACATTTAGGAAAATTATTGAAGTCCGGGATAATTAAGTTGGTAATTATTTATGCATAATTAAATTTTTTTAATATTGTGTTTAAGGGCATGGTTTTAATTAGAAAATTGCTCAGCATCATCGAAAAACAATAAATCAACAAATTGCAAAACGATAGAAGGCACGCGAAGCATTTTACGGCTTTCTGAAAAACCGCACAAATTCGACGGGTTTTTAAGTTTCGGTTTGCTATCGGAGCGCATCTCGGCCCCGGCGGCACCGCGCCCCGTGGAGAGATAGTGCAACCAACCTCTGCTGCGCTGTCATCACGCGACGCAGCAGAGTCTGGTTGCACTATTTGATAAAGTCAAGTGGCCACAGAGTAGTTATTTTCACGAAGGCCAAATTCAGAAGTCCCTCTTCTAAATTTGGCGCCGCTTGCCACTAGTTATTTGCACCCAAGGGGGTTAAATGTGCTAGGAGAGCCACGACGTCAGCCCCGTTGCTTCCGCCAAGCAGTTTCTCTCTTAAGGGAGTGTCCTCTCCTTAATGAAAAAATAGTTGAGTGTGCAAGCGAGCTGGTGATAAATTAATGATAATATGGCACCTGAAATTGGATTGCGAAAAAAATTATGTAACTTTCAAGTAAAGGGAAAAGGCAAAAAGAGAATGCCTCGGGAAACATTGTGACATTCTCCTCTATAGTCTTTTTCTTCGACTTGAAAGTTTAAGCTTCCCGCACCTGACAGTCTCAGGTGCTGCATTATGATCAATGTTGCTCACTCGTAATATTTTTAAGCCTTCTCGCTTGCGCATGACCAGACCGAGAAGTAGCGAGAAGTTCAAAAATCTATGGGAAAGCCACCCCAGAACAAAAGGAGCGATGTGTCGTCTGCTCACGTTTCTGGTGAGAGTATAGATATCCCTCCCAGTATTTCTTCGAAATCGACAAAGCATCATTCCGTGATACAAATTTAACTAAAACCAAATTTTCGGAATGTACTTTTAAGTCGGGAATAGTACTTTCCTTTGAAAGTACCAGAAAAAATACTTTAAGTAAAGTACAAGTACATACTCAGAGAATGTACTTCAAGTAAAGTACAAACTTCCTAAACCTACTTGAAGTAGTACTTTAAGTACAATGTACTTCAAGTACTTCCCAACACTGCTGCTCTTTATGATATACCGCAGTGAGATGAAAAAAAGATTATAGCAATGGAACCTAGGTTTTGACCTGACTTACATGGAGGAAGGACTTAAAGAAAATCAAGTATTGCCAGGGTTAATGTATGCAGACGACATTGTACTCGTATCAGAAAGTCGTGAGACAATACAGGAACTGATTAGGATTTGCAGCAGGGAAGGGGGCAGTTTAAGACTAAAATTCAGTAGGGCCAAGTCGGGTATAATAGTTTTCAACGAAGAGAAGTGGGAACCCCTGGAGATACAGGACACAGTGAAGAACACGTAGAAATTTACAAATATATGGGAGTATCGTTGAGTGAGAGAAGAAAGTATCTAAAAGACCATGAAGATATTTTAATAAAGATGGGGAAACTAGATCCAGCTATGATGAAACACAGGGCACTATGAAACTATAATAGATATGCAGTCGTTAGGGGTGTATGGAAGGGAGTCATGGTGCCAGGACTGTCATTCGGGAATGCGGTATTGTGTATGAGTTCAGAAATCCAGGCAGGCTTAGAGATACAGCAAAGGAGCGTGGGTAGGTTGGCATTGGGGGCACATGGGAATACACAAAATGAGGGAGTACAAGGAGATATGGATTGGGCATCTTGCGAGAGTAGAGAAGCGATCCGTAAAGTAAATTCGAACAGACTAGTTGAAATTAAGGATACACGGTAGGCAGGAAAAATGTACAAGTATCTTTATATGAAAAGTCTAAACACTAAGTGTACAAAACGAACCCGCAAGCTGAGGTCTATAAATACATTCAACAAGATGGGGCCGATCAGAGCACATCAGTAGAAAAGGGAGTAAAGGAAACAGAGAGGAAATCGTGGGAAGAGAATGCAGGGGAAATCAAATTTAACAATATACAGGGCACAAAAAAAAAAGAAATAAAGAAGGAACAGTTGTACGATAACTCTTTGGAGAGCTCATTACTGTTTGAGGCTAGAACGGCGGTGCTTAGAACGAAAACATCTAGTGTTAAATTTGAGGAAATTGACACTCTATGCAACATATGCAATCGCGAAAGGAAAACTATAGAAAATGTAAAATTAAGGTGCACGGGGCTTCGTCCCACCCTCTTGGGAGAGACGACCACAGATTTGGAGGGGGCACTGGGATTTGCAGACATAGATGGACGAATGGATAGGGAAAGAATTGCGGTAACTAAGAGGAGTTTAAAAGATTGGTGGAAAAGATCTAGGGAGGGGTGAAAATACAGATGCAAATAAGCAATCGAAACACTTTGAAAGAGGGGGGGGGGGGCGGTTGTGTTAAAACAAAATTTATACAAATTTAAAAAAAGAAGGAATGACGAAATGTTAGGCTAGGTGGCGCAAGCTGCCACCCGTTACAATGGGTATAGCCATTACCATCCATCCATCCATAAAACCGGGCGGCAGGACGCGCCACGACACTGGGTACTGCAGCTTTTCCGACATGAGGTTTGAAACCCCTTTAGTCTTCGTCCAGGTAACCAAACGCTACGACTGCTCTATCCGTTGTAATAATATAAGCTTATTCTTGTTGCCGTGCCCATGGTCGTGTTATTTGTCGTTGTTCAATGCGATCGCGTCTCTAAAAATGCGGCTTATGTTTAGTGGGGACGTTCAGGTTAAGCCCGGTCCGGACATGGCCGCTGTCATGCAAGAATTTAAAGCTATCACTGGGGATATACAAGAGATAAAGATCGAAAAGGTCACAACAAGTGACAGGCTTACAGCCATCGAGCAAATACTATAGAAAGCGCCAGTACGCTTCAAAATAACACTGGTGCCTGTCAATAAAAATAACGAAACTTAAAAGCAAACGTTAAAGCTGTTAAAAAAAAAAAAAACTAGACGATTTAGAAATATGAAGTAGAAGGGCGAACTTGATAATATACATGATTGAAGAAAAGGACACTGAAAACAGTGAAACGCTAGGAAGTATGGTTTCAGGCGAAATCACCAGGAAACTGTTCAGCGTACAATTATCAGGAAGAGGAATCGAAAGAATTCACCGACTTGGAAAAAAGATTGACCAAAAATACCAGTCATCCTGAAACTACTAGACGGCTGAGATAAGACAAGAGTGCTAAAGAATTGCTTTTAAACTGAAGGGACTGACTATTCTAACAGCGAAGATTTTTCTCGCCCCCTGCAATAAACACGAAAGGACGTTGGGAATGCACTAAAATCAACCGAGATATGAGGAAAATGTATATCTTACGACAAGGTCAAAGGAAACTGCCAACTGTACGTACAGAATGAAGCAGAAAATGACAAAGTTCCAGTAGAAAACAATTATGTCGACGACCGCTCTTGGTATACATAACCGAGTACTCCCGACTAATATTGCACTCCTCAACTTAAACGCAAGAAGTTTTCTAAATAATGTAGAAGCACTAGAGTTTATACTTTTGGAATCTAAACCACAGATAGTCACAATTACTGAGTCGTGGTTACACCAGATTATATTTGATAGCGAAAATGTTCCGCCAAACTACATAATTCTAAGAAAGGACAGAACAACAAGAGGCAGTGGAGTTGCAATTCTTTTAAAGCGCGGTATTACTTATATGATATGATGCAAAACGAGATAAAATACCTTTGGTGTAAGGAGACATTTGAAAATTACTCTATTGATGTTGGCATTTTTTATCGTCCTCCCAACTCAGATCTGCAGTTTCTCCACAACTTATATTATTATATGCAAGCAAATATCAAAGATGAAAAAATCATCATGGCTGGCGATTTTAATATTGAGGAGATAGACTGGGACTCGATGCACTCCTGACGTGGCTACTTTTAGTGTTATTATACTGTGGACATCCTATTTGCGTAAAACCTTACACAAATCGTCAGGGAACCAACCAGGGGGCAGGGATCGTCCCGTAGCTTGTTTGACTAAGTGTATTCTAAGTAACCACTATCCTCGCCTACAAACTAACGTAGAAGTAGTGGTGGGGATCTCTGTCCATAAAACAGTTGTATGCACAGTACCCGTACGTAGTTCTGCGATCTCCTATGGCTGCGCCCAATGTGTAATTGACTTCAACAAAACTGATGATGCCTGTAATAATTGTAAACGAGCGTGTTGTTAAATAGTTGAAACGAGCCCGATGTTTTATTCTTTCAAGTTTTCGTGCTGATGATACCTGCGTGCAAAATTATCTTGCCCATGAACTTAACGATTTTCACGAGCTTTATAATGAAACTGTCACTACCACTGACGTGCTATGGAACAAGTTCAAATCAATTGTCAGTCCCTGCATCACCCAGTCTATTCCTAGAAAACATAAAATGGCGAGGAAGCACAATCCATGGATCAACCGTGAGATTATTCATCTTAAAAGTAAAATCAAACGGTTAAGCAAGTCATCCAAGAAGGCTCTAACCCAAATCATAAAGAAAGTTTGCCAGAGCTATCCAAACTGCTCAAATTAAAAATAAAAGAAGCAAAGGAAAAGCCTTACAAAACCCTTCACGATTTTATGAAAGGATCACCCCCAAATTTTTGGAATTATATTATACCAAGAAAGTCTAAAACATGAAATATGAGCACTTTGGAGGCACGAAAAATTGAAGATAAATTAAACAGTTTCTTTAAGTCCGTTTTTACAGCTGGCAATGGTATCGATAACGTAGTTCTACCTTTTAAGAATCACGCAGACGAAGACCTTGGTAGCTTACAAACCACGGTATCAGGCGTTTTTGCGCTTCTACTCGATTTAGACGCTAAAGAAGGTAGTGGTCCTGACGAAATCTCAAACATGTATTTAAAAAAAATGTACGCTGAATGGATTAGCAAGTACTTAGTTCTAACTTTCAACAAGTATCTCAGCCTTTCTTCCGTTCCAGCGAAGTGGAAAATTGCAAAAGTTATTCCTATTCATAAGTCTGGCGACAGCACTTCAACTTCAAAATATAGAACCATACCCTTAACGTGTACATGTTGCAAGTTAGCGGAGCACACGTTTTTTTAAAATTTATGACAGAATGTATTGAGAGACATAATATCTTAGATACGCGTCAGCACGGCTTCAGGAGAGGTTTGTCATCTATTACGCGGCTAATCGAGACACTCCATGATTTCTCGGTGGATATAAACAACAGAAGACAAAGAGATGTAGTTTTCTTCGATCTGTCGAAGGCATTTGACTGCGTTTCTCACGGCAAACTTATAAATAAGCTCAAACACATTATGGGAGAAGGACCAATAAGAAAATGGATAGAGGAGTATCTAAGAAATCGCCTTCAGTTTGTTTCTTATGAAGGGTACGTTTCGCAACCAGTGGCAGTAGAGTCAGTAGTTCCACAAGGTTCTGTTTTGGATCGACTTTTATTTCTACTGTTCATAAACGACATTACAGACGGAATCGACGCAAACGTAAAGCTATTCGCAGATGACTACATTATTTATCGTGATATTTCATGCCAAGATTACAAAATGTTACTAAACAGGTCTCTACGGAATGTTGCAGACTGGTGCAGTGACTGGAAAAATAGAGGAAATACGGTTTGTACATGCCTGACTGAAAATGAAAAAAAAATGTTCTAGACTATTATTACAATCTAAATGGTTTAAACTTGCGCAGAGTCGCTGTATACAAGTACCTAAGTGTTGTGCTAACGTCAGATCTAGACTGGAACACGCATATAAAATATGTGACATGTAAAACTCTTATCAATCTTTTTTTTTTTTAAGAACGGTAAAACAGTTATGTCATGAAACCAAACTGTTTGCATATTTTACACTGGTGCGCCCGGTATTAGAATATGGAATCATAGCCCGCTTCCCTCATATACAAACCACTATCAATATCCTTGAAAAGTTCTGAGGAAAGTAATAAGATTTGTTTACCACAAATATGGACGGTTTGATTCCTTCCCTGAGCTGCTGATATAATCCGGTGTTTGACTATTGCTGATCGCGCAAAATTATGACGACTTAAATTCTTGTATCTCCTTTTAAACGACGCTTTCAAAATAGATAAAAACAAGTATCTGAACTCTTCTCCATCAAGAACAACAAGACACGTACGCATCAATGCATGTACTTATCGAATATTCATATAATAATAATAATACTTTCAGGTACTCTGTTTTTCCTTCTGCCATAAGAGGTTAAAACAGCCTTGACACACATTTTTTTAGCTTCAAAAGTGTAGATTCGTTCATGAATGCTCTTGAACCTCAATATCATGTATTTATGTACCTTTGTCTGTAATAATCCCTAAAGAGAATCGACAGTATTCTACAATAAATACATTAATAAATAAAAAGCTGCTTGACGCGTGTCCGCAGAAAATTCTCTCATCGTGTCTGTAGCAATGTTTTTTTTTTCATAATGTATGAGCTGTCTGACAGTACATGGTGTAGTGATAACTTACACAAGCGCACGGCGACATACAATGGGTCCCAGCATAATAGTTTTCTGATATGTTTTTTTTTACTTTTGGCGTGATCTAACCCCTTTAAATCGCAAGGGCCTTTAGAAAAACACGAACAAAAATAATGGATAGTTCACGCAAAATTCGCAGGCTACGAACTTACCCCTCACATAAAATAAATCATTAAAAAACAAAAACAAAAAACATTGGTTTATGACGATATTATTACGTGATGAAAGTGTTGACCTAAAGTATTACCTACAATGTTCCGAAGAATGCTGCTCCGAACGCAGCCGCAAATCGGAATCAGTTGACGATAACCGCCTCCGTTGAGGCAATCAACCTGATGGGGCACAGCGATAGAAATGCGACACCGAACTCTCAATTCGCGAAATTCCGACTCCCTCGGCCACTTCCGTAACGCGAGGATGGAGACGCGCATCACATTACCAGCATCTTTCGGTGTCGTATCTAGTCAGAGCACCACTTCTCCATGCGTACGAGGTGCCGTTGCTGATGTCGCCCCATCTCCAAGGCTGTGCGTTCGACAGACCGGGTTAATAGTCTCGTTGTTGTTCCCAAGAAATCCGCCATTTCGTTGTTCGCGCCGCGGACGTAAAAGCTTTTGTGCCGCGCCTGTCTTATTTTTATTTTTTTCTTCGGATGAGGCAGCTTTCTCCAACTACGGCGGGCTCGAAGAGGAGGTGCGACGATCACACGGGCGAAAGGGGGTCCCGCGATTCATGGATAATCGGTAACAGGCTTCAGTTGAGCTAGTTGCTGCATATTGGTGAAGGGTGAGCTTCACCAATATGACGGTACAATGGTTTGTCCTGTTCCGTCTTTTTTTTTCTCGTTCGTTTCTGTAATTTCAAGCTCACCCTTAACCGATAATTGGTATGCTCAAAACAACACACTCCCGGGCTTTAAAAAAAAACGCTGAACAAATGGGAAGATTGAGCACTTTCCTCCACTCCGTAGAGGTACGGTTCTTCCGTAAATGGAAACGTGACCTCCCTGATCGTTCTATACGTTTCAGCATACTTCATTCAATTTAGGAGCCAATTTCTAAAGAACGAAGTGGTCGGCCGTTCTGGCGCTACTGCCAGGTTGGTGCCACGGTGATAGGGACACATGAGACAGAAGCGTGGGAATGCTTTCGGCCTCTGGCATAAGTAAGCTAACGCCACGGCATATCCTAAGATCACATTTTAATTTTGTCGTCATTACGGTATGAAAAAAAAGTTCATTTGCGCTCCCCATTTGCATTTGGTACCAACGTAGACTGCTCCTCGTTTAAACAACTATTTGTAAATCGCTTTCTGTAAAAAAGAAAAAAAAACAGGATTATTGCGATATTTAATTTTCGGCACCTAAGTCGACTTTAGTAAACAAATGGAACCGAAAATTGACCTTCAGCGCTGCCGGTTTCTTGGCACTAACGATCGCGGTGCCCCTCGCGGATCCCATCGTCAATCTGAGGCGCCCTTCATCGACCGGCGTTCGCGACACTAGCAGCGGCCTCTCGCGCGAGCTGTCTACAATTTCCCGCCTTCACACCCCTGCTGCGAAAGTGGACGCGCCCTCGAGGGCAAGGAGGAAACACAACATGGCCACCGGGAAAGTGAGTAGAAAAATGGAGAGGGCACAAAAAAGAGGGTGGACTGTGCGGAGAGGGAGTGAGCGAGAGGTGTAAGATGGCGACCGGTGGGTCGTCTGCAACGATTGCAACGGGATCGCGGCAGCGGCGGCGGTGACTGTAATGTCGCGCCAGGAATCATCGGACGTCGCGTCTGTAGCGTGGCGATGCCGGCTGTCCGGTCGGCCTTCGTAAAGACGGTGTGTCGTGCTGGAGGATATCTCTGCTGCGCTACCTCGTTTGAAGTCAGTGTTGTCAAACCGGGCGAGTGCGGGACCTGCGGGCTGATCGAAGCAAGTCTTCATTCTTCAAAAACAGATTCGATTTCGCCCGGGGAAATTATGAACGGTAAGTGCCGCCGATTAATATAATTATCTTCCGCACAGTATTACGTTTTGTTTCGTCAACTCAACCTAAATTGAAAAATTGTGATCGGTTCGGACGTCTGGCTTATGTATACGAGTTTAATTGCATCGGTGGACTTACGTACTCACCTCGAACAAAATGAATTTTCTCGCTTATTTTGGATTTGTGTGCGACAATCGAGCCAATCTTGACATTGCGCAAATATTTGCAGGGTTTCATTGCAGTGTGACTTTCATGTTTTTGTTTTGGAACAAAATTTCTCTATCTTTTCTTTCTGACTCTTTCAACCTTATAAGCTGTTTTCGGTGGGAACACGTTTCCCGCCGCTTTCCGCCACAAAGTGCATCACAATGTTCATGTATCGTAGTGCATAGTTCTTTGACATCAAAACTTAAATGGTCCAACCATCTCGTTTTAAACAAAAATGAACTACATCGAGCATCCTTCTGAAAGAAAAGGGTGTAGTTCCAAACTTCCTAATTGAAGTGTGAAGTTACACCTTAAAACACACTAGAATTTAACTTGTTCGACCAGTCTGCTCTACTTCAGTTCCCATATGTACATTTCATATGCTCGAGATTTAATAATGAAAAAAAAAAACTGCGTGTATGTGATCGCAGCTTCGTCAAATCAATATGAAGATTCATCTTAATACAATTAAAGACTGGGTTTGAAAGTAAAAAGTACGAAATTTAACGACATTACTAAGAACCCTCATATTTTTCAAGATTTAATTATGAGAAACAGCGTCCCTATAGTCACTGCTGAAATGTAATCAATGTGAAGATTTGTCTTAGTAGCTTGACAAATAAAAAAATGTGCTTGGAAGAAAGTCAATTTAACGGCATTACCAGACAAACATTAACATAAATACATTAGTCTTAAAAACAAAACAGAAATAAAGCAATTCTTGTTTTCGAATCGTGACAACAGACGTTTGGAAGTGTGTTTGTGAAATTATGACTGATTGATTGCGTCTTTCCTTGAATGTGCCAAAGAACGTCAAAGATATTTACATTTGTAAACACTTACGCAGTCCATCTACTGTGGGAGAATAATCTTTAAGTGATTGAAACACGAAAGCCAGATTAAGCAATAGAATTACACGCACGGTGAAGTTTGAATTAGGTAACCCTTATTTTAGAAATACAAATATTTCGAACACGACTTTATGTTTAGACTCATTACACCTCGAGTCCTTCGTTTTTGGGTTTTATATTTTTTAGACTTTGGGAATAAAAATTGGTAACTTTGTTCCAAGTTGGGATGAAAGCGGGTTTTAGAATAAAATATTTTGGAATTCTGGCTCTTTGGGCTGTATTCTTAATAAAAAAGAAGTAACGTTTTTTTTTTAACAAATTATTTTGGAATTCGGGGTTTTGAGTTTGTATCTTTTAAAACTAAATAATTATAATTAACAATAAAGAGCATTGATCTGTTTCAATATGTAGAATGTTTTCTTGTGTTTTTCTTTCTTTTTGACAATGAAGTTATTAGAATTTACAAGATAGCATTGTAACATGGCATATAAGAGATCTTTTGGGCTTTTCGATTTTTTTTTCTATTCATTGTTGCTTACATAATCTTCTAAATGCGCAGGTATATCTTTCCATCCTAATCCTGCCCGGTCTCTGGACATGTCTGAATTGAGTAAATTCTTTTTTCTCAACATCACAGCTTACGCGTATATTTGCTATGCACAACAATATCACTTCAGTTGGACGGGGACAAAATATCTGCTGTTCCTTTCGAAACAAAAGTTGTAAAAATAATGTATCATCCTTTTTTTTTTTTTATTGCGCTCGTCGAAGCGGAAAGAGAAGAGCAAAGTATACTTCACAATAGACGGAAAAGTGTCATTTTGGGGCTATATTTTTGTCACCGCAGTTTACTGAAGCTAACAGAACCTAGGTTCGTTTCCGAGGTCTAGAGCTAGCTCACGTGTTCCTGCCAACCCTTCGTTTGCTTAAAGAAATATTTTCGGAGCCGAGTGATTTAGAAAATGATGAAATTAAATTTCTAAATTCGGGGAAAAATTGGGTTTAACTTGAGTTTCAAGCAGACATGTTTAGGGGTGCGAATATAGGAAAATATGGGGTTTAACCCGATTTTCAAGCAGACATGTTTGGGGTGCGAATATAGGAAAATATGGGGTTTTACCCGAAGAAAAAAGACCCTAATTATACCCAATAACTAATAAATTTTTGAATCCTACCTTTTCCCCATTTAACATAAACAGTAGTTAAAATTTTGAAATTACTCTAGTCAGTTTTGAACTTTTCATGTTTTGACAAGACGAACCAGTTTTTGCACTCCCGTTCTTGTTCAGTATATTCTCCATTGTCTTTTTTAATCATGCTCCCTAAGTTTCTTACTGATACTTTAATATAGGTACGACTGCCCATTGATTACAATAAGTCTCTGGCGAAACACTTTAATCAGTTGATATATAGACAAGTAAACAAAACGCACAGATATAGACAAAAAAAAGTAAAGGGCACCTATATACAAATAAGCGCGAAGCACGTCTAAAGAGAAATAAACGTAAAGCACATCGATAGAAAAGTAAACTAAAGCATATTTATATACAAATAAACGTAAAACACTTCTATCGGCAAATAAATATTAATGAACAGAATGTAAGGGCGCAAACGAGCTGGTGTACATTGCACATGGTTGAAAAAAACCCCGAGACTGCGTGTAAACGACACAACACAAAAAAAAAAAAAATTGTGTCGTTTACCCGCAGTCTCGGTTTTTTTCAACCATGTGAAATATTAATCGCATCTGTATACAAACAGATGGGAAACACATCTAAAGGAAAATAAATGTAAAGCACTCAACAACATTCGTTTAACAAAATGCTGTTTTTTTTTTTTGCGCGTACCTTGGATTTTAAGGGAGGTAACATCTATATCTTATTGACCTTCTTCAAACTGCGTATCCCATTCCCAACATCAGTTTTGCTGCTCTAAATAATAATAAAAAAAAAGATATGCCAAGTACTTTTTTGTTTTGTTTCCCCACTACACACACGGGAAGGTAATTCGGGCTATCGACTCGCTTACATTCCTATAGCGCGAACGAATTTCCTAGAGCACCGTTACATAGTCGATTATTTAATAGGGTATCTACCCAGACGAGGCCGACCGAAGAACATGATATATTATGGATATGACAAGTAGTGTGAGTCGTCTTCTCTTCACTCCTTGTTGTTCAACGAACAGGCACAAATGAATATATTTCTGCGTGAAATTTCATACCGTTTTTGCTTGGTGGTCCATGTAGCGCAAGGAGCGCAAACCCTTAAATTAAATCTGATTTTTTTTCAGCAAAAAAGATCAGTCGGGCTAGTTCGTTCATGACTGGGTATACAAGCACCAAAGGACCGGGAAAAAGTGAAGAATTTAACGACAACACAGAGCGCACTCGCAACTGAGAGTTCGTTAGAAAACACACTGACTTAAAAAACTTAATCACTCCACTCTCTCTCTCTCTCTTTAAGAATTCTGAAACGTCTCCGCGTCTTCTTGTCATGCAAAAGTATCCGAGCGCAGATAAGCGGATGTGCATTTGCATTTATTTCTTGTCCTGGGAAAGTTTACAGCTGTAATTGATTTTTCTGTTTTGCTTTCGAATATAGGTCAGTTAATCAAGCGATACGGTGGTAGAACGTTGCCAGAAGGCGGTCTGCAATGAGCTGCGACAGACATTGTCCATTTTGTTTCGTGAAACCTTCCTAGTCTTACTCACACGTTCAACGACGGGATATAGGAGACCCTAACTTTATTTACTTGCCGTGTCTTTAGGTGGGTGGGCGTCGCGGAGATTAAAACTTTGGTTTTAGCGTTGCTGAAGCTTTTGTTTAACGAAATTAAGTCCTTATAGTGGGACCTTCATTACACATGGAAATTTCAGTCGTGTTCGTGAATCTATATAGCAGATAGGAATGGCTGAAAGATTGAACTTTGACCGGCCTCCTTCGAGAGCCGGAAGTTCGAGAAATAGCAATTATTTTCTTACCTCGGTACTCTCATCAATTGCAAAAAGAAAAAGAAAAAAGAAGCTTGAAAGATTTTTTTTATAATTCCTGAATTATAGCCTCGCTGCATGGCGCGAAACGGCAAGGATGTTCGGCCTTTCTTTCGTTCGTTTGTCTTCGACGAAAACAAAAGTGTGAATGACGTGACATTTTCTTAAAACATGAACGGCTTTTAACAAATAACCTTTAAAAAATCATGATCCGCGTAGCGGAAGCGGCGCTTCGCTGACGAGGGCGCCCACATTCCGCCCTATATGGATTTTCGCATTAACCTAGCGGCAGATGTGCGAACTTCATCTGGAGGAACTTGGTTGCTGCTTTCCAAGCGGTTTGCAGAGCAGCCGACGTAAGTCCTGCGCATGCGCTGCGTAGCTGTTTCTCCTCAACTGCCTAGTACCTCAACCCCGTTCCCTGCAAAGCACATGCCTCCTGGGCATGCGTAGAGCTCTCCGGGGAAAATGAACCTCGCATGGGCTTCATTTGTGAGCTGCAAGAGCTGTTACAAAACGCTAAGAGCCGCTGCACGTAAGAGTCCGTGGGGAAGCTCGTTATCTCGCCAATCGTAAGCGTAGCACGAGGACATCGTCAACCTGCTCACAGAGCAGCCTCATCAACTGGTTACAAAAGAGCGTGTTTACGGAGGAGCAGAACTTCGAAATATCGTTCGGATCGCCATGAACCCGAGTAGACGATGTCGGGGGACGACATTCCGTGTCTTTTGCAATATACCCTGTCGCAGGTATAAGGAAACAAGCTCCTCCCGCAAAACTCCTTCCACTTTATCGAGCAAACGCTGGAGAGCATACGAGTCCCTCCTGTCCAGCGTCCGCTCGCTAAAGTGGAAAGTGTTTTGCGGAAGAAGCTTGTTTTCTTATACCTGCAACAGGGTTGTTAGTTCACTACAAAACAGAACGCTGGACGATCTAACTCAAGCGTTTTCTCGAGAGGTAGACCTCGGGGGCCGTAGTTTACCAAGAGACAATATGGTTCTCCGAATGGGCGTACCTTTTCTTTTATAGAAAGGCTTCCAATGACATCCACGCTGCGAATGTCCTCGAAAGGCGAAAACCCGTTTCGTATATCGCGTACTAAGGTGTTTTCGGCTGTCGTAAAAATGTCGTTTTATAGACCGTATTGTTTGTTGTGTGCCTCGGTATGAAACATTACTTCCAAAACACATCCGAGTTCCGCAAAACCATCGCAACCCACTAAAAAAAAGAAACAGATAAAAAAAATAAAAAAGTGATTTTGCATTAAAAAAAACAAAAAAACTTGAAACCGCAAGTATTTTTTTCTTTATCGTTGAGCCCTCAGGCGTTTCTGTGAAGGCATGCACATCCGCTTTGAATACGCGTGTGTAGAGCTATTTTAAGGGAAACTTTTTACGCCCTCAATGAACAGCTGAACACGATCAACTGAAGTTACGAAACCGCACTAAAACGACTGTCGGGAATGGAGCGACAATTCGTTTCCGACGCTAACCTTGAAGAGCATTTTCCCACGTGTCTCGTTAGAAGATCATTTCATCCTCCGTTCAATGCGGTACGATTGAATGTGCGATCGGGTAAGCCATTAGTGCCAGCCTCCCGCTGTCTATTTTCAGGCTACACGCGTTGCGCGTGTAGCCTGAAAGCTGGCCGCCTCCTCCCTGAAAGCTGGCCTTCTGGGGGTTCGAGAGAAATCAGGAACCCCCAGAAAACTGGAGATTTGATGTTCGCTACTCTGGTATTGAAGTATTTAGGACTATTGATCCAAGCAGATAGCTGTTGCATCCAGAAAACCTAATAGAAGCTGTGATTGCATGGGATTAGCCTCGCAGCGGGGATTCGAGTGCCAGCAGAGCTTACGACCCACCAGGTGATGGGAACCGAGTAAAATACGCAGCCTTCGCCAGTATGTCATCTTGCCGAGAGTAGACACTAAATGCTTAGGCTAGCGGCACTTCATTTCCCGCTTTTCTTATGGGCGCCGCCATTTTGGTGCTTAGTGAAGAGCACGGTGGAAGAAACATTTAGGCGATGCCTCTCTCTCCCACGCGGCGACCACATTATGTTCGGCGCACCGAGCGCTTCACTCACACGGGGATAGATGGCGCCCAAGTATCGGGTCCCTCCCATACCGACCGCTCCGGTTGTTTCTCCCAACGGTGGTCCCGCATTCCCTCGCTCACCGCTTCTTGTTGTACCCACGGTGGAAGAAACACATTTAGGTGATGACTTTCTGTCCGAAGCGTCGGCCACATTATGTTCGACGCACCGAGTGCGCTTCACTCGCACGGGGATAGATGGCGCCCAAGTATGGGATCCTTCCCAAACCGACCGCTCCGGTTGTTTCTCCCAGCGGTGGTCCCGCATTCCCTCGCTCACCGCTTTTTGTTGTACGTCACCGTCGCCACGCCGCCACCAAGTCGCCAGAGTGCGTAAGCTGTGTTATCTTCCTTCTTCTCCTTTTTCTTTTTCTGGTTAAGGCTCACCTTCGTGCACGATGGTGGCACCTGTGATCGACACAGCACCAAAGCAAAACACGAGGCCAGCCACTGGCCACATACCAGCACCACACCGCGAAAAAGGCGAGCACGCTACGTCGCCGACACCATGGTCGCCGAGGAAGGACCTCGTACCTCAGCGCCCTCCACGGTGGCGCGGAACTAACTACTCCTGGTTCGAGGCTAGCTCCGAACAGGATCTGGTCGCTCGCTCCCCGCGGGAAGAACGGCCACAATCATCACCTAAATGTGTTTCTTCCACCTTGGTGTAGAGCGGGAGCAATTAGCTATGTCGTTTTGCTTAGCCGCCTTCTGTATTGAGATACCTTGAAATAGAAATGGTGTTTACAGATCAAGCTTCATACAATAATGATCTGAATCACACAAATACTTATTCTGAAGCGTAGCTTATTTGCCAGGTCAGTTCGAAGAGTTGATAGGGAGGAGCTCTTTTATCCGGAAAAGAAAAGAAGCATCGCACCACAAATATTAGCCAATGCCGTAAGAGACAGTTGCGACACCGCGAACAAAACATCGCTTCTTGGTGGTAACAGCATCGCGCTGCGTGGGTATTAAAAAACCCCAAACAACACCGAGGAACCATAGACAGACCAGAGGTCGTTCAAGTGGGCGCCGTTCAATCGAGACACCGAACATGGTATATCCCTCACACGCGAGTCTGCTACTTCACGGCGGTAGCCGTACATGGCCCGTAACAGACCCTTTCCAAAACCACATCGAGCAACGCTGGCGTCGCCATTTCTCGGGCACGAAGGGTGTGAATATACCCGAGTCCTCGCCGAACACTGACGTCACACACGTGTCCAACACATGCTCAGAGTACGTGCACGAACAATGGCGTACTCGTCTATGCCAACCTATATGTGATGCCGAGACGCTAAAGTTAAAGGGAAACGCTTCCTGCTAAGTTCAGCGCAGACATGTTTTCCGCTAAATTTACTTCGAAGATTAACCCTCTAAATCTCTCGCTTTTACTTTAAGGCTCATAAGCCACTCGTCTCCACGTGTGTTGCGCGACAAGTTCCCGGACTGAAAACAGTAATGAATGTGCGTAAGTTTTGATGAACTACACTTGACATAGGTGTGATATGTGGTGTGGTGTTGTGGGAAACTTTCGAAGACCCTTCAACGAAGAAGTAGTGCTTCGTGTTTTCGAACTCAACGGTAAGTCCTAGCACAGTGCAGAAATCACCACGCCTATACTACAGCCAAAGCTACAAGCGCGAGCTATAGCCCGCGTCGCTGACTTTGAGATGTGCCTGTCTTGTGCGAGCGCTCGTTCCGCGGATGAACGTTTCAAAGCTCAGCTATCTCGTGCTCTCGTGCTTGCAGCATTGGCTGCGGTCTCAGCTCGCCGCCTCCGCGCTGGCAGGATACGTCAGTGGGCCTAATTAGTACTTTCAGCGATGGCGGTACGGCAGTGTGAGAATGACGCTCCATAGCTTCTGGATGATCGTTTTTAGAATGAAATCGCTTGCTTACATCTTCCTTACGTGGGGAGTATAGGGCTCTCATTATAGGGTGTATTCACTGGCGGCCATATCTGTGTGCGCTAATGCTGAGCCCGTGCTGACGGCGAGCTTCCACAGTTGTTTTGCAACGTGCACCCGCACCATCAAGATTGCCGGTCTTGGCAGCCTATTAATGCGAGCTCGTTCTGAGCATGCGCTCTAAACAGTGACCTCAAATATGGCGGCCAGTGAATACCCCCTATACCCTGTCAGACGGTAAAGTAAATGTCATTTTGATCGAATGTCATTCAGCGTTTGGCGAATCAGCTCGCGATGCATGGTTCTGCACGTGGCGGGTGCGCTCGCAGCGGGCCGAGCTGTAATGTCATTTTGCTTAAATGTCATTTAACGTGCTCGTTTGACAGGGCTATTACTTTATTAGCGGCAAGATGCTTTGGTGGCATTCTCCTATGGTTCCCTCTCCTGACGTCAGTAGCTTGGGAACAACAAGTGGGATGGTGTTTGCAATTATCGTGGTGGAAGCTTGAAATTATTGCGCTCTGGAAGCAACCCTGCCACCACCGTCAAAATTGAAGTGCATACATTCGTCTTATTTCTGTCGATGAGAAATCCCTTGCTGACGTCATATAGCCTCCATTCGACCAATCTTGGTAGGCCGACTGCAGCGACGCTATCGATTTCTCACACCGCCAATATCCCTGTGCGTGCACACTATTGGCTCTCCACTCCCCCCCCCCCCGCCCCCGCCCGCCAATTTTCTTCTACAACGCCTACACACATACACATCGTCAATAGACAGTCGTTCCGGAAGTGAAGAACCTATATTTCTGTACATTTTGGGGAAATTGACTTGGGGTGTGACGTGATCAGGGAGGGGGAAGGGAGAGGGAGGGCACTGTAGCAGGGAGGTTAATTAAGGGGAGGAATTTTAGAGGGAAAGGAGGTAAGGGAATTGGCCTGTAACGTGACGTAAATTGTGCCGCTAAATTTAGGAGGGAGACTGAATTGGTGTCAGTGAGCAGGGAGGGGGATGGTGACGTAAGGGAATGGGGAAGGGTTGGGAAAAGAAAGGGAGGGGAGAGGGAAGTGGAGTGCCACGCGAGACATATTTCCCTGCTAAATTTAGCCGAGAAACTGGATTGGTGTTTAGGCGACATGACGTAAATTTCCAGCGAATTTGTGTGTCACGTCAAGTTTCCTGCAAAAATTTGCCGGGGAAACTGGGTTAGTGTACAAGTCATGTGACGTCGTCACGACCCCAATTTAGACGCTAAATTTGGCGGAAAAAAGTGAATTGCTCTTATTTAATTGTTAATGGCGAGCTTGGAATCGGTAAAGATAACTGTTTTAATTTTTTTGTCCGAGGTCTACTAGACGTTTTCACGGCAGAACAGTAAGACCATATAATGATAAATATGACGCTTGCAAGTTCTCCTTTTTCCTTGAACAATTATTGATTGGAATGAGTTACCACCCATGGTTGTGAATACCGCTGATTATCAAGACTTTTGTATTATGTTATCGGGGAAAGCGCAGCCTGTGTGATATTGTTTTTCGATTCCACTACTGTTACAATCTCGAAAGAGATTAACACCATTAATAAAAAACGAAGTAGAAAAAGGTCACGCAAAATTTCCCGCTAAATGTAGTGGGGAAATTGAATTGACGTATAGGTGACGTGATGTCCATTTCTTTAGTTGCTGTATAGGTCACGTCGATGTCATTCCCCCCCCCCCGCTAAACTTAACGGAAAATGCACATACGGACGGACGGACGAGCACAGTTAATGGATTGGGAGGGAGGGGGTTGCTTTAAAAGGCATTTTATGATTTCAAAATGCCTTTTCTAAACGCGTCAATCTCAAGCGTCAATGAACCTCCTCCTAGGGATGTGTCTGAACTCTCTCCAGTAAGCCATCAGGAAGATCAGTGCTAGTTTTATTGTCTGGAGCAACAAAAACGGAGCTTAAGCTTAAGCTTCGTTTACATGCGCTTTGAATTTATACTATGCAAGTCAGTATCGATGGTTTCCCGGAAACACAAATCCAGTTACTGCCTCTCGGTACTTTCCCTAAATGTGCAGTCAGACCGTCCAGGTAAGCACAGTGACGGGCAGAGTTTAGCACGTCTCGCTGGATTGTTTGGCTATCAAGCAAGACGCGTGATAGCCGCTCTTCGTGATTAACTTTCGAGTGCAGATTAAGGTCATTCTTATCAAAATGCTCCGTAAGAGCCCAGTAACTGCTGGATTGTATGGCGGAGTTATAATTACATTCTTTGCCTGGTGAAAATTGGTACCACTTCCTTTTTTTCTCTTCATTCCACAGGACACGCTCTCGACTCCGACACCGGGCTGCACGCGCTACCCAATTACAGTGTTTGCGTGTATAAGGGCTGTCTCGCTCACGCATTAGTCGTAAAGCCAGACACGTCCGTTAATGTACCATTAGGACTAACCGTGGTTCGGTGAAGTCCCGCTCCGCATATACGGCTCGTTAAAGGGCGTTCTACCTCCGATTACGTTAGAGGTGCGGTAAGCGATCCCGTTCTGGGATGCCCATCAAGACGACGGTGCACGCATTCTGCACATTGTGGTCACACGCTGAGCGTTTTCAGAGTGCCGTCTGCTGGGCGATGAAATGGAGCTCGGTGCTTACCACCAGTGTTGCGCAAAAACAAAAGGAGTTACATTTAGAATCGGCGAAACATGGAACGGGAACAGTTAGGTTACCTACGGAGAGATCAGATGACTAACATGTCTTGGCAAGCAGGAATGAACGAGCCTATATTTAAAAGACAACTCGTTTTTGTTTTTTTTTCTTGCTTTTTATTAATCTTATTTCAATTGCAAGGCAATTCGAGATTGAGGATACCGATAAAAATCCTAGAAAGGAACAAGGGGGACATAGGACAAACACGAATCTCCAAACACAGCTGGGGGACTGGTGCGCGACCGAAAAAATTGTGAACACTTACGCAACCCGTAAGATGAAACACAGAGACAGCTGAGGTGGGACGTCGGAGTCGGTGCGCGCGCACACCTTAGAGTCCGCATGTTTTGTATTAAACCGAGCAACAGACCGGACGAAAATTTCATGAAGTTTGGAACCAAGGAGGGTGTATTAAGCAGAGAACATTTCAGCTGCCTTTTTAAGAATGGAGCGTGTTTTCGTACGTGACATATAGTCACACGTGCTAAACGAAAAGCGCCGAATTAACAGAGACAAGACAAGACGAAGTGCACTCTCAATTGAAGGTTTATCGAAACCTACACGCACTATTAATACCATCTTTCTGGCTATTTGTTAATAAAATAAAACTCAATATCTCTCAGGTGCATTGTCGAGGCACTAACGCACTTGCAATTCCCTTGCTTTCTGATACAGTATGCATCGTAAAATTCTAAGGCAATCAAGTATCTCCCGAGAATTGTTGTGTGCGCTCATTCTGGGTCACGTGGGTATGCTTATCCCAGTGCACTGCCAGATTGCCCGACGGGGACTGTTCTACTGGCCATGCATGTTATCTTGCTACCATGCATGACCACGCATGTCTTCTTGCTTGCTCGTTATCTTGTAATCAGCGGCCCGTAGCATGTTTCTGAGTATCGAAAATGGCCCGCATCGATATGGAGCGCGATCGACGGCGCGAAACCGTGAAGTATCCCACTAACAGCTTTCGCTGTAAATAGCTGTAATAAAGCTGCAATACATATCCACCTGGTCTTTGCATGGAACCGGGGACCTCTCCATTTCCAGTGGAGCGCTCTACCAACTGATCTAACCAGGAGTTGTCAGTAGAGCAAACGGGCTTTAACAGCATGCCACCAGTCTACCCCTGTTCCCCTTCTCCAGGGGAACGAGGGCACGACACAAGGCAATCATGCGTGGGGTCGTTGAAGCGGCGGCGTGTTTCAGACGCTGAAATTCTCTTGCACGTTCATGGGTTAGGAGAATATTACACCCCGCTTTGTGGGCATTTCACATGGCATTTGTATCAAATGATTTTGGGCGGTCGGAAAATTACCTCGCGGTGCCAACTTTGTCGGGACCGCACTCTGAATTCGTTGGTTTTCATGCTTTAAAGGCCCTGGGTCTGAAGGCCTTTGAAATGCTCGTGGAATAGGGTTCACATAAATGTAGCTTCTTCGTGAATTAAATTATATAGTTCATACACCTAAGCAGGCATGTTCTATTTTTGGAACACACAGAATTAATGAAAATAAGTTTGTATGATAGAAAAAGACACAAAAAACGTCCTAATCGGTTTCAGTTGTCTGTTTGAGATGTTGTACTGAACTGCCCAAAATATGCACAGCAATAAAGTGCCGTGATTTGAAATGTTTATAGTTCTTTCTGACATTCTTTCTTTATTCCAGCCTTACGTCTTCAGAAAATGCACCATTTGAATTGTCATTTCCAGGTAAAGAGGCACTGCTGCAGGTCCCCCAAAACCTTCCTCGGCCTCCAGACTCCCTATAGCTAAACCCTCTGACAACAGAGGAAAACAGAAAGAACAGCAGGCATTCGAACGGCTGTCCAGTGGAAGATGCTGCACTAGTAGCAGAAAATGCGAAACCTGTGGAGGTTGAATGTTTGCTCGAGAAAAGCCTGTGGTATTTTAGCTTCAGAACAATTTGATTTCGCTAATATCTCAGTTTTAGAGCATGTAAAACGTAAATTGTCGAGAAGGCTAATAACGGGCTAGGCGCCTTCACTTACATTTGTAGTACATTACTTGAGGGATATTACAAACAAGTCCACAGATACCACCAATGGAGTTCATTGAAATACTCTCCAAATCCAGCAAAAGTAAAATGCGAGCAATGCATTCAGATATAAATAAATAACGGGTACTCTATGCCTGTGTTCCTTCATTTTTTTTTTTTTTACCCCTGTACTTGGGCTTTCTCACTTGTGATTTTCTCTTCATGGCCCAGACTATATATTTAGCACGTCTCTCGAGCAGCACGCAGCTTTTCTGCTTCGGCGTTTTTTCCTAAAAACAGAAATACAAATTAAAAAAAAAATTAGTATGCATAACCTGTCCACTTATTCAGACCATCAGCAGCATTGGATGTAAATCTATCGTGATGCTCCTGCATGTGAGGCCAGATTTCTTCATTTTCATATACCAGCTGTGATTTATGCGCTGCCTACCCTGTCAACCATGCCTGAAATATTAGGTGGAGTTTCGCCAGCAGCTACAGGTCATACTCCAATAAAACTACGTATGAAAATTCACACTTCCTACGAAAACCGCGCAAAAAAAAAATTAATAGAAACGGTCGCGCCGACAGCTAACGTCGTCACAGCCTCCACAAGGCGAGCAGGGCGAGTCGGGGAAAATTCTGTCGTCGGCGTGACGTCACCCCGGTTCGCCGTAAGGGGGCGCCACGCAAACTTTTCGGGGCTAATAGCTAGTTTTAACGCTTCAACGCTATGAACCTATTAGCATTCGGCGACACAAGGGCGAAACTTTTTACTCGAGAAATGCCAATATTCGTGACTCTGATGGTTTCACATTTTCACCGTCAGGCCGCGTCAATTTTCGCCGCACACTTGAAGAGGCTACCGCCCTCGCACCCCCCCCCCTCCCCTTCTTTCCCCACTTCTCTGCCTCACGTCTTTTCCGCTGGGTGGCGCCGCCTCCTCTGGAGCACAGCACGGCGGCTTGTATGCATAGCGTGCCTGCAGTCACAAGAACGACAAATATGTATAATCTGAGCGGCATTTACTGTCGGTATATGAGACGCTTCAGGCATTTGACCCTGCGTGGGCATCCAATAAGGGTCATTTTCAACGTTCGCTTTCCAAAGCACGGCCTCGCGCGAGCGGGCTGTGGACATAGCAGGCTGGGCTGCAGATCTGTAAACACGGGAGTCTGTCATGTTCTGGAACACGGCTTCTTTCGCTCCACAACCGTTTTTTCGGCAGTGAATAACGATGAGAGTGGCGTGTGCTGTTCCGTAAAAAAAAAAAAAAAAAGATATAGTGTGCGTGTGCGTGTGTGTGTGTGTGTGTGTGTGTGTGTGAGAGAGAGAGAGAGAGAGAGAGAGAGAGAGAGAATAAAAAGCAAGGCCATGATATTGTAGAAGCGCATTCTTACACCGCATAATACCTGTTCCCGAAAATCCTAAAAAAAAAAAAAAAAGGCATACGACTGCATGCGTGCAAGCTCAAAATCGTAAAAGTGGGGCTCACACTCTCTCTCGTCTTGGTATAGGAATAATCTCAAGGGGTTTATGGGAGCTTAAAAATGGGGAAGTTATATCCCGCAAAGCTCCCGCCATAATTGGTGGTTTCCTCGTCTCCGTGCTCTCCAATGTCCGCTCTGCTTCAGTGGTTTTGTGAGAGGCCTTTGGTATCATTACGGGGAAGAATAGAATTCAACGAGTACTGTTACACGGCCGCTAGGTCCTAGTGCTAATTGTTTTGATTTGGTTAAATACTTCCTAGCACGCGTGCCTCCGATTTTTGCCGTCCACGTCTATTTTGCCAGAAGGAAGTGATGTATTTCAACCGCTTCTGACCGTTTGAAAACAATTATCGGGGCCCGACAAGGGTGAAGTTTGGTGGCCTTCGTCATCGGCCGTTCGTTATAAAACGTTTCCAAAGACAACCGCAGATTTTTCGTTAATAGACAGTTTTAGTGGACGGTACGCTAAAGCTTTGCGTACGCAAAGAAATATTGCGGGTCGGGAGCGCGCATGCTTAGAACGTAATGGAAGGGCTAGCATATTGCGTACGCATGCAACAAGATTTTGCACTGCGGTCTTTGCAGGAAGCTCTCGAGAGATCTTAAGCCCAGCGAGAGCACCAGTTTCAAGATGGCGGTTACCTGGACTGCTGCAGCATGCGGGACTTGATGTTCGCGAAGTTCAGTGTTATGTGAAATTACGTGGTGTCCAGCTCGGCAATTCTTTCCGGAACCTACCGCAGTCGAGTCAGATCGCCGTGCAGCTGAAGGAGTGCATAGTCAAAATGCTCACAGCTCGCAATATGCGTGAACGCTGCGATCTGCTCGACACTGAGCCTGTTCGCGCAGTTCATCACCGACGGACGAACGACTCTTCGAAAAATCGCCGAAGTTGTTGTCATGCACCGAACATCAGTAGGTCATGAATCTCTTCCCGCAATAGCATTGAAAAAAGGTGCTCTTTAAGCGTACTTGTAGCCTCCCTACCCCGCATAAAAGCGCGCTTGACCAGGCAGCTGCGGCTTGGCTTAATTTGAAATAAAATTATTAGTTTTCATTTTCAATATTTCTTCTGGGGAGCGTGGTGGCGCTATAAGCACGCGGAATTCTACGGCTCTGGCAAATTGAATCAACAAGATCATGCAAGATGTTCACTCGGTAGCGCTCTCGGAACGCGCAACTAAAATCGAGCCGAGCAGGTATCTTTTAGCGTACGCTATACTATTGCGTATTGCGTACCTAAGAGCCAGCAACGCTATACCAAAACTGTATAATCTTAGACGCTAGGAAAACCGTTTTAGGGTGGCCGGAAGTGGCGAAATGAAGTCCCTTTCTTCCGGTAAACATGGCGTGCCCGGCAAAAGAACGGAGACACGTGCCAACGACGACGCTGTTCCATATGAAAGCTGACATGGCTGAAATGTTAACCTATGGTAATTCCATTTGTAATAAACATGATAGCAATGCTGATTCGATATCCGCTGGCTTACAAACATCGTATGTTAAAGAAAAGGGTTTCTGAACGTTCCTCAGACCCTCCATTTGATTTGTGAATGGTTCAGCGAAATCACTCGATTTTTGTAAGTCGTCAGGACCGATCAATATGTTGATGTCGAACTGGATGACCAGCTAAAGAAAGAATTAACGCCATAGCGTTATCGGGGCCCGTTCGGAAAGCCTTCTCATATAAATTTGCGCTCGTTCCCAAGCAGCATGCAGGCGTGTGTCCGTGGTCTAGTCAATAGCGTCGCGTGTCACGTGACGTGTGACGTCACAGGGGAGGTGACGTCATGACCCTATGAGCCGCTAAATTTAGCGGAAAATTTTCCGCTCAATCTGGCGGGAAATTGCTCCGCTAAGCCTAGCGGAAAGTTTTCCCGCCAAATTTAGCGGGTCGGAGGGTCATGACGTCACATGTGGCTGCGCGCGTTGCATTATGGGATTTTTTCGGTGACGTTGACGCCGACGCCGGATTTTCTGCGACACGAATTCCTAAATGCTATCGCGTTAAAAAAAAAATCAGACTAGAAACAAAGAGTTAGGGTAAACATGTAAGAATATAATCCTATTAGGGGAACTATTTATAAGTTACGAATCAAGGAACGTCGCTGCCTTCTATTCTGCAAGCGTTCGAGCGATAATAGAGACACCTCCCTCCCCTCTTCTTCTCTTCCCTCTCTTCTTGTACGAAGGGAAACAAATAAACTTGAAACTTGAACTTGAAACTTGAAATTTGAACAATCATGTAGGGTCTAGCAAGGAGTGGGTGAATGAAAACGTAATTTTATCGAAGGATCACCAGCCTTGGACGAGATATCCATAGACAAGAAAGGTAGGGCTAAGGGCGGGTTGAGGTAGGTGACAGCGTCAAGACTAGTTGAGGTGATCGTACTTATGTAATCCAGTTAAGGAAGGTCGTCCTCGGCTTCTTCTTGGAGGGCCTGGATCGCTTCCCTTCTTCGTCCGTCTAGCCCACTGCAGTCACACATTATGTGCTACAAGGTTGCCACACTGTCCCCGGTACAGGCCTTGCACTTGGCCTTTTCAGGTTCCAGCAGCCCTTGCAAGCTTCGGAATATGTAGAGGGCTAACTCGGGCTACATCCGTTTTGCTTGAACCTCCTATAATTACTGAGAGCCAAGTCCATTTACAGCCCACATACTTGCACACTTGAACTTTTCACGCGGATAATGGGAGACGACTACGAGGACGAAAATTACTACGTGCATAGTCGCATCATTAGATTGCTGAATCGCGATTTCTTAACATTCATTTGCATTGTCACGAACAAATAAAAAAAAAGAACTATTATCTCCCTTGAATATATGCGCGTATCAACGTGATTTGCATAATTTCATCGGCGCATATCCCTAGACAAATGCCGTCCTAGAAAAACAACAACTGCAACTAAGGTTACGCAGCAGGCGGCGTATTTTAAAGTGGGGCCTCGTACAAGCGGGTATCTTCGCCCCCGTACTCGAAAGTTGAGACGACGTTAACGGAGGAACGGAAGAGGCGTATTCGGAGTCAGGCGGCTTCTCCGTGTTCAGCACCAGGAAAGTTGTAAACAAACGTAAAGACTATCCAAACTAAAAGCTACATCGTCGTCGGCGGCTGAATTTTGTGCTATATATATCCCCTTCAAGAGTTCGTCTTCTTACGCCAGCACATTTCAGTGAAGAAGGCGCTCTTACCGGCAGCCGGCGCGGCATAGAAATATGTTTCTCTTTGGGAACATTTTCGCAATGCCGAGCTCTGGGACACGTGACACCATATTCTGGAATTGCTTGATCGCAAAGAAGAGATTCCGCGGCCTGGTTTTTGACGACAAAAGGTATTCAGCCTCTTGAGCGTTTCTTTTCAAATAAACGGCGAAATATTTTCTTTGCCCCGAACATTTTCAAAATCGTATTGTGTCTTTTTTTTTTTTTAGAAAGGAACGAATTGATCTTTTTGTGTCCTTTTTGTAAAGCAAAATTCGCAAGCACCGGTCGACTCAGTCAAGAGGAGACGTGATCAGTTTTGTAAATTTGAAGAAACAGAGTTTGCCGACTTTTTATAATGCGCGCAGAGAGTTGCTTTAATTGCAAAATCAGTTCTTTTGTTTTTAATTGAGCTTTGCGGATAAGTATGTTTAGCTTAAGAAAAAATGGAAAACGTTTTTCAAATCCATAATGGCGTTCGCTTTGTAGTCGTCTTTGCTGTAAAACTGTGTTACCTTTTCTGGGCAAAGATATCTTTCTGCATTTATGCTTCTTATCAATTTATACCAATAAAGATGATTAATTCTTTTTTTCTGCGTCTGTTCCACTGGGTAGATTCTGCGAAATCTTTAGTCGATGATATTTTGGGCGAGGGGTTGCTAAGACGTGTGCCGTCGAGTGAGAAGCCCGCTTAAACGGGCTTTCAAATTTTCCAGAAATATACTTAATTTGGAGATTTTTTAATTGCACAGCTGGAGAAGAGACAAAAAGAAATACTTCTCTATATTGGAGGCCCTCCCGTTGGATATTTATGATTACATACAGGGTATTCCACGTGACATGAGCCAAGGTTGAAAAAATATTTTGGTGCACTTTAGGAAGACGAAACCAAACGAATAGGTTTGTTCATTGTTTGGAGTAAGTCAGTTTTGTTTTTATTTGGCCCCATTAACTAATTGCTTTGAAATATAAGATTAATTATTTAACTTTTATAATATTTAGTTTAGAGCAAATGTTCCAGTGACAAAGTTGTAGAGCGTCCTCAGAAACATCCAATTCAGTGGTTTTTATCAAGAAACCTCTAATAGGGTTGGTTTTTCCCGGCGTCAAAAAAGTGCCCGAAATATGAAATAAACACAAAAAAAAACAGGCGAATCTGTTTACAGCGTTTAGTCAACAGTGCTCTATTCAGAATGCAGGCCTAGTTTATTCAAGCCATGGCTGAGAGTGCTACAATACTAGGTGCACATGCGCAAGGTCACGTTATTTTTCATAATTTGCGAACATATTTCGAAGCCTATAAATAAAAAGTGTTAAGGTTTTTTGATCAAAAGCATTGAATTCGATGTTTCTGAGGGCGCTCTACAACTTAGCCATTGAAACATTTGCTCTAAATTGAATATGCGAAAAGTTAATTTATTAATCTTAATAAATTAGTTGATTCGGCAAAAATTAAAAAAATGGCGTGACTCGCTCCAAACAATGCACGAACTTATTCGTTTAATTTCGTCACCTTAAAATGCACAAAAATATTTTTAAACCTTGGCTCAACGTGGAATACCCTGTATATATATATATATCTTTTTTTTAATTGAAAAAAAAAGAATATAAAAGAAAAGTTTGTGAAGCTGAGATGTTTCTTTTGAGGAGATCATTACACGGTTGAAACACATGTCACTCTGAGCTTTCTCCACCCTTATTGCTTTATCAGACGATTAGACTCAACGTGCCAAAAACCGGCAGCGCAATTTTCTTTTCATTTTGACAGAAATGTTTCTCGTCACCAAGGAAGCGAGGCTTCGTTATTTTAAAGCCCTTTTTCTCAGGTAATCACTCCATCTGACACGTTTTATACTGACGTCTCCTACATAGCCGCATCTCGGGGAGAGCATTACAACACGTTTCGTGAAACTCACTGATTAATTGAACTCGATGAAGCGCGTTCATTATGCGCAATGGGAAACGCCACACACGCCCCCTTTGCGAAACGCTAACCTCTATTTACCCGCCGTCCTGCAACGCTCTTCGGAGCCCCATTCAGGCCCGGAACTGTGCAGACAAGGCCGCGCATGCGCAGTAGCGGCGACCTCGTTGCGAAGAAAGAAGAAAGGTCTACGAAAATTCCCTAACAGGGAGTTTTAGTAGATTGTTTTTGTATCTTGATATTTCAGCGGCGCTTTCGCGCTCGTTATCGAAGACCAAGAACGAACGACTGAAATACCCCGTTCTATAGTATTGGCCCTGTCACCCCTGACATCCCGTTGTATTGCGAGCGAATTAGCATCCGCCAAAGCATCCAAGCGTCTCTGAATAGAGCTGCTAAAAATAAACCGCGGGGCCTCACAACGCGATGAAACAAATTCCAGCGAACAGCTCCAATTTAAACCTGTCAAGAGAACTGGTGACGGATTACTTCGAGCGAGGCGCATCTTTAACTTCCGTGGAGCGGATGGAACCGGCTATTTTTAGCGACGGAGAGTGCGCTCGAACTCCAGGGTCAGGGGTTTGATTCGACATAAAACGGGCATTGCACCCGCCTGCTGTCGTGAAAAGACGACCGTCGTTTGAGTCGTCAACTCGTTCCTGTATTAAGTAATGAAATACCGTTACTCGTTATTCTATCAAAAATACCGTTACTCGTTCCTTCTCTTAAAAACGTCGCTACTTTGTTACCTCAAAAGTAACTAGGTAGAAGTAACGCGTTGCGTACATGTCTGCGTAGAATGTACGCACCGAAGATCATCCAGGTCAGCGGTCAGCCTTCGCTGGCCTGGCACGTTGCTCCTGTATGACCGCTATGTCGTGGCAGAGCTCTGTCAAACAACTTTCACGGCCAATGGGGGGCGCTAGCTCCCATCAAAATGGCTGTTATCTGGATGATCGTCGTAGAAGAGCAGTGCTACTAGGTTGGGTCTGTGACCTGTAAGTTATTCTAATTTGGTGAGATACAAGCGATATAAGAGCCGTACTTCACACTCACACGTAAGGAAGGTGTAAGAGAACGCTTCGTTCTGAAAACGATCATCCAGGGTCAGGAGCGTAATTCGCACACCGCGCTATACCACCAACGCTGGAAGTTGCAATAAGGCCCACTAGCGTATCCAGCTAAATGGAGTGGCGGCGGTATACGCATGGTGTTTTCCGATGCATCATGCATTCACATCGCGCAAGAATGACTTATCGTAGGGTTTGGAAACTCGAAGCACTACTCCTTTGTTAAAGGGCCTTCGAAGGTTTCTCACAACATCGCACCACACACACACACATCACACGCCTATATATGTCAAGTGTAGTTCATCAAAACTCGCGCACATTTAGTATTGTTTTCAGTCTGGGGAACTTGCCGCGCAACACACGTGGAGACGAGTGACTTATGAGCGTTAAAGTAAAAGTCAGAGATGTAGCGGGCGAATCTTGGAAGTAAATTTAGCGGAAAACATGTCTGCGCTGAACTTAGCAGGAAGCGTTTCCCTTTAACTTTAGCGTCTCGGCACCACATATCGGTTGGCATAGACGAGTACGCCCTTGTTCGTGCACGTACTCTGAGCATGTAGTTGGACACGAGTGTGACGTCAGTGTTCGGCGCGGACTCGGGTTGAATCACACGCTTCGTGCCCGAGAAATGGCGACGACCGCCAACGTTGCTCGATAAGCTTTTGAAAGCTCTCTACCACGGGCAATATACGGCTACCGCCATAAAGTAGCACACTCGCGTGTGAAGCATATACGGTGTTCGATGTCTCGATTACACGGCGCCCACTTGAACGAGCTTTGGTCTGTCTATGGTTCCCCAGTGTTTGTTTGGGGGTTTTAATATCTACGCAGCGCGACGCTGTTAGCAAAAACAAGCGAAGTTTTGTTCACGGTGTCCCAACTGGGTGCATTCGCTGTTATTTCTTTCTTTTCCGGATGGAAGAGCTTTGCCCCCTCAGCTCTTCCCTCTGGTTTGACCATATAAGCTATGCTTCAGAATAACCCCCTGGGTGCTTCGAGATCATTGTTGCCTGAAGCTTGATGTGTAAACACTCTTTTCTCTTCCAGATATCTTAATACAGACGGCGGCTGAGCAAAACGATATAGCTAATCGATCCCGGCCGCTCTGCACTAAGCACCAAAATGGCGGCGCCCATATGAAAATCGGGAAATGAAGTGCCGCATTTATGGACTCTACTCTCGGGAAGATGGCGCAGTGGCTCAGGCTCCGCATTTTATTCGATTCCAGTCAACTGCTGGGTCGCAAGCTCCGCTGGCCCTCGAATCCCCGCTGCAAGACCAATCCCAATCACGGTCTCTATAACGTTTTCTTGAATCAACGGCCATCTGCTTGGGATCAATAGTACAAAATAGTTCAATACCAGAGTAGCGTACATCGGATTTCCAGTGTTTTGGCGGTTCCTGATTTCTCTCGAACGTGGCGCGTGTAGCGTGAAAATAGACAGCGGGGGTGCTGGCACTAATGGCTTATTCGATCGCACATTCAATCGTAGCGCATTCAACGGAGGATAAAATGATCTTCTAATGAGACGTGGGAAAGCGTTCTAAGGTTAGCGTCGGGAACCAATTGTCGCTTCATGGCCGACATTCGTTGAGCGCGGTTTCGTGACTTTTTCAGTTGTTCGTGTTCAAGTCTTCATGTTAGGGTGTGAATATTTTCCTTTAAAATAGCTCTGCACCCCCTTCCCCCTCGCGTGTTTGTAGCGGATATGCATGCCTTCGCGGAAACGCGCGAGGGCTCAACGATGAAGAAAAAAAAATATTGGCGGCTTCCACTTTTTTTATGCAAAATCATCCTTTTTTTTTTCCTTAGTGCTACATTTCTATGACAGCCGAAAACGCCTCAGCACACGAGGGTATACGGAACGGTTTTTCGCCTTGCAAGGACATTCGCAGCGTTGTTGTCATTCAAAGCCTTTCTATAAAAGAAAAGGGAGGGCCATTCGCAGAACCATATTGTCTCTTGGTAAACTACGGGCCCCCGAGGTCTACGCGAGAAAACGCTTGAGATAGATCTTCCAGTGTTCTTTTTCTAATGAACTAACCACCCTGTTGCAGATATAAGAAAACAAGCTCTTCCCGCAAATCTTTTCCACTTTAGCGAGCGGACGCTGGATAGGAGGTACTCGTATCCTCTCCAGCGTTTGCTCGATAAAGTGGAAAGAGTTTTGCGGGAGAAGCTTTGTTTTCTTATACCTGCGACAGGGTATAGTGCAAAAGACACGGAATGTCGTCCACCGACATCGTCTAGTCGGGTTCATGGCGATCCGAACGATATTTCCAAGTTCTGCTCGGCCGTAAACACGCTCTTTCGTAACCAGTTGATGAGGCTGCTCTGTGAGCAGGTTGACGCTGTCCTCGTGCTAAGCTCACGATTGGCGAGATAACGAGCTTCCCCACAGATTCTTACGTGCAGCGGCTCTTAGCGTTTTGTAACAGCTTTTGCCGCTCATAAATGCACTTCATGCGAAGTTCATTTTCCCCGAGAGAGCTCTACGCATGCCCAGGAGGCATGTGCTTTGCAGAGAACGGGGTTGAGGTTCTAGGAAGTTGAGGCGAAACAGCTACGTAGCGCATGCGCAGGACTTACGTCGGCTGCTCTGCAAACCGCTTGGAGTGCAGCAACCACGTTCCTCCAGATGAAGTTCGCACACCTGCCGCTAGGTTAATGCGAAAATCAGTTCGGCCTAAGGTGCGCGCCCCCGTTTGCGAAGCGGAGCTTCCGCTACGCGGATCATAGCTTTTAGCTGTATTACTACTAAAATATTACGTAGAGGTAATTTGTTGCTGTTATAACACTAGCTGGGTGGCGCAAGCCGCCTTCAGAATTAAAGGGTTCAGCCATCCTCATCCATCCATCCATCTACCCGGTTCGTTTGCTGCCCGTTTTTGCCCTCTTCTTGTTGCACCGAACGCGGAGAAACGGATTTTACGAGCCTCTAGGCGGTGAGATCTGGGGATCGGTACTAAACCGTATGAGTAAAATATAAAACAACAAATGCGCCGTCGTAAGGTTTTCACAAACTTTGCAACAGTCCTGTGTGCCTACACTTCCATCAGCACGACGCCCAAATAACTAAACAATGCGGGCTCGTTAGCGCCCTTTCTGTCCTACATATCTCCTGAGGCACGTGACTTGACGCGACCAATCGTGGCACCCATTTTTACTGCCCCGCAGCGGGGATCGATATCTGCATCCGTCTCCTCGAGTCTGGATTGTCATTCGATACTGAGTGCACCGACTCTCCTTCATATAGGAAAACCCGCGGCTCCAGTTCAGCGGAGCGGAAGCGCATCACTTGGCGTGTATCCTTAGCCAGCTTCTCTCGCGAGCCAAATGAGCTCGGATTTCGAAAGGAAGAAGAAAAAAGAAGGGCCATGGATGGAAGGAGGAGGGTGTTTTTCGAAAGAGAGCCTAGATTTAAAAGAGCGAGCAACTGAATCTTGGAGACCGTTTGCAGTTTGACGGCGGACGCCTCCTGCGAAGGGTGGTCGCAAGTGCGCATGCGTTGCGCTGTCGCGTGGAGAGGAGGATACGCTTGCAGACGATCAACGCTTATGTTACCTTCTCGCAGCTTGAATTGCAAACGCGGTCCATAAACCACGTGACCTCTATCAAGCAGTTTGAAACACTTTAAAATCTAGGCACTCTATCCTTGGACCAAACGACCGGCAGGCACTGCTGTCGGTTGGCAGCTCCGCTTGGCAACTGACTGGAAGGAACGGACACCGAATGAATTACGATGATGATGATGATGATATGGCTTTGAAGGAAGCAGAAAACGACGGGCATTATGCTCTTGTGCGGCGTGGTAGAGATAGTTGTAGAAGGCCCGTCGTCACCTTTGCCGTGTGCCCGTCCGGCACCACAAGGTCACACCGAATGGCGAAACAAAGGCGGAACAACGAAGTGGGGAGAGGAGGTGGCCAAGAAGCGTGGGAGGAGGAGGGGAGATCCCGAGGGAGGAAATTGCTCCAGGAGCCAGATGCCCGCGTCCTCATTACAGGGGCTTCTCCGGAGCCCAATCTGACGGCGGAGGAAATGAACGCGAGTGGCCCTCGGACGGAACAACAACATCCCCACCACGGCCGTTCTCCTGGTTGCAGACCCTTCCAATGATCGCCTTTTGCACGCTGCCGTCCTTGTTCGCTGGAATCGCGTTTTGGAGCATGCGCAGTAACTGATTCTGACAAACATCTTAGGCCGCGCCTGCAATGGTTCGGCACATGCATATGGCCTGGTCCCTGGGATGGTTCGTACACAGCCGGGCAATCATGCGGCCTGTCGAAAAGATATATCGCCAAGGACTCGCGATGTCAGTAGCTCACTTGCCCAAGAACTCGGTACAGCGTGGGAATCCTGCACCAATGTTTTCACATCCTCCCAGTTTCTATGCTGAAGCGTGGCCAATATGCATGGCAGCGGCACGTTCTCATCGCGCGCCAATGTTTAAGGATTTAAACTTCAAGCCGGCCTAGTTGGTTCTAATTCCTACAAGAACAATTAACGAAACAAAAGGGCCGAATTCGCTGTTGCCGTTACGCTAATTCTAGAAGAAATGCGTTAGCATTTCGCGCTGCGGTTGTATGTACGAAAGCATGGTGAATGAAGCGTCTCAGAACTTTTCCGCGGGGAGGACATGCTGTGCATACAGGGGTGACGACACCGTGCGCTTACGGCCCTGTGACATGGTAAGACGACTGAGCGTCAAGAACAGAGTGGCAGGCCGAAGAACGGAACCGCAGCCCGTGTGCGTCCACAGGTCTCCAAAGTCGGCGGCAAGAGGTTCCGTAAGCGTCCGAAGCGCGCACCCGAACTCCGGCCGCTAATTCCGAGAAGCTAGGCGATAGGACGCATAGCAACGGCGGCCGCACAGGATTGGCTGGTTATAGAGAGTGACGGTGTGACGTAACACCTATCAACCGAGGTGCAGTGGGAGAATGCGGCGCTATAGAGCGTACGTGGGCCGCCAGTGTGGCTCCGCGAAGTGGCGTGTACGGGTGGGCCAAGGTGGGTTAATATGTTATAATGAGCCCTTTACAGACTCGCCGCGAGGCGGCGTGAACGGGGAAACCCGGGTGGGTTAACACGCGCCTCAGTGATGCACCCGCCGTCCCCCACTGCGCTGCACAGAAATTGGCAAAGGGGGATCGAAGTTGCCGGCAATCTCCGGTTGCTAGGTGTTACGTCACAGCTTCGCTCCTTATAACCAGCCAATCCACTGCGACCTACGGTGCTATGCGTCCTATCGCCCTGCCTCTCGAAATATGCACCCCGCCGCCGTCTGTCAGCGCTTGCAGAAGGTGTTTCCTAGCCACTTTTCAGAACCAGTGAGCCAGTTGTCCAAGGCCAGCGGATGTACCTAAGCACTAATGCTGACGCATTAAAAGAAAAAAAGAAAAACACACACACACACACACACACACACACACACACACACACACACACACACACACACACACACACACACACACACACACACACACACACGCACACACACACACACACACACACACACACACACACACACACACACACACACACACACACACACACACACACACACACACACACACACACACACACACACACACACACACACACACGCGGGGGACATTTAAGTCCTAATTTTGTTGTCCCTCTTCTTCTGTTCTTTTA
>JAZHYW010062090.1:0-11276 GCA_037355805.1 Ixodes ricinus
GCGGAACTCATACAGTTAGTTTTATTGTTGCCAAAAGAATGCAGCAGGGATCTTATATAAGGTTGGTAATTCTAATCGCAATGCAAAGCCCTCACTGATTGTCATTGATTGGGGCACTAGCATGCCTAAAGGCTGGTTCACACCAGGGGCGGATCCAAGGGGGAAGGGGGGGGGGCGACGGGGGCGGCCGCCCCCCCCTCCCCACACAAAGTCGACCGCCCTTCTCCCCCCTTCTCGGAGGGCAATTTGACATGGGTGGACCCCCCGGTACACAGAAAGAATGGGAGAATAGTATCCTTACAAATGTTTCCGCCCCCCCCCCCAAAAAAAAACAAAAAAACGGAGGTCTGGATCCGATTCTGGTTTACATATTTGCAACGGTTCCATTCGCATGCAACCGAAACGACAGTAACGACCAAAACACAGTAAAAACCGCGACTCATAAATCGCTTCGCGAAGCTACCTCTTGCATCGCTTTCCACGCTGTGTACGGCGAACACTTGTCCCGGTGGCTTTGTCGTTACGGTCGTTTCGGTTGCAAGCGAACGCCACCAACATAGATGTGTGAACCAGCCTTATATTCACGCAGACACGCAAACTTACGGCGAGCCGAAGACATGGCCTGCTGTAACGAAATTATGCGCGGCTTACGACTATGTGATTCCACTATTGACGCCTGTCTTCGTAACGTTAAAAAGTGAGCCTTGTTTTGATCAGCAGCCAGCAGAGGTTTATATCGAATCGCGTCGTGATTTGTTGCTCCAGAAAGAACTAGCCCTACCATTTTAGAGCGCAGCACTTAGGCGCCCGTTTCCGGCTTGAGCGGTGTCGCCGTCGGCGTAACCGCGCGTTGCATTATGGGACGTTCCTCATAATGACGTCACACGTGACGTCACGTGTTACGTCACGAGGGCTCCAGCGACGTCACGAAGGCCACTCGACCTTCACGAGTGACGTTGGGAGGGAGGAGGGAGGGAGAGGAGGAAGGGAGAAAAAGGGAGGAGGAGCAGGAGGAGGAGAAGGGGAGCAGGAAAAGTACGGAGAAGGGCATACCCTCCTCTCCGTACCGTCCCCTCCTCCTCCTCGAGAGCTGTGCTCTAATACGGCATTACAGGCAATTGTAAATGTCTCATTTTTTTTAGAGCACAGCTCTTAGGCGCTTGTTTCCGGCTTGAGCGGCGTCAGCGTCGTCGTCGGCGTAACCGCGCGGTGCATTATGGGAAATGTCCCATCATAATGCACCGCGCGAGCCCCCCCCGGGGTCACGTGACCTCGAGGGTCAGGTGACCTGGGGGACGTCACGTGACCTTGGGGGATCATATGACCCCCCCGAGGTCACGTGACCACCCTCCCCGAGGTCTCGTGACCCCCAGGTCACGTGACCCCCCCCCCCCCGAGGTCATGTGACCCCCAGGTCACCTCACCCCCGAGGTCACGTGACTCCCTTGAGGTCACTCCCCCGAGGTCACGTGACTCCCCCGAGGTCATCTGACCCCCGAGGTCAACGTGACCCCCCGAGGTCATCAAGACCCCCGAGGTCACCCCCCCGAGGTCAGGTGACCCCCACGTCACGTGATCCCCCTCTTCCCGAGGTCACGTGACCCCCCCCCCGGAGGAGATTAGTAGAATGAGGGGAGGAGGAGAAGGGGAGGAGGAGGGGTATACCCTTCCCTGAGGACCCTTCCCTCCTCCTCCTCAAGAGCTGCGCTCAAATTCGGCGTTACAGGGAGTTGTAAACGGCTTTCACTTTTTTCCTTGGAATCAGACGATCCCATTCTGCGAATAGAGAGTCGTCGCTCGGCGTCCGAAACAAGGAGTGTTTCACTTTGCATGCTTTTAACCCACGTTGCGTCCCGGCACGAAACAGCACCACAACCGTATTTTTCATCGCCGTATTCGACATCGTTGTGAATCCCTTGTCTCTACAGCACAGCTAGCAGCGCCACAATATTGTATCGCTTCACACACATCGCAAAGCAAGAAAAAATAATCACACCAACACGCCCAAGTCAGCCTCGCTAAACGCTGCCTGACCGGCGTCCTTGTCCCGCTGTGACTGGCAGCGCCACTCCAGGCCCCTGCAGCAGAATTGGGCCACTCGACACCCAGCTCCTATGCAGATGCCGATGCGGTCGGCACACCTCCCAGTTGTAGTACACCCTAACCAGATGCTCGTTGCCAGTGGCGTAACTAGGGAGGGAAAGGGGGGGGGGGGCTTCCGAAAAGAATGTATTCGTTAGTTTTAGTGTTTTTGTACATGCGCAGACCTCAGACTGATTTGGAGCACACAAATATAAGGTTCGCAACGTCGCCACGGCTGGCTGTGAAACTGGCTAGGAAACATCTGCAAGCGCCGTCAGATGGTGGCGGGGTGCATATTTCGAGAGGCTTGGCAATAGCACACATAGCAACAGAGGCCGCACTGGGTTGGCTGGTCATAGAGAGCGACGCCGTGACGTAATACCTAGCAACCGAAGATCGCCGGCGACGTCCCCTTCGCCAATTTCGGCGCCGCGCAGTGGGGGACGCGTCGGGTGCAGTGGCGGATCCAAAAGGGGGGGGGGGGGCGGCCGCCCCCCCCCCAACAAAGTCGACCCCCCTCCCTCCCGCCTTCTCAGAGGGCAATTTGACCCTTGCACAAGAAAGAATTGGAGAATAGTATCCTTTAAAATTCCCCCCCCCCCCAAAACGGAGTTCTGGATCCGCCCCTGGTCGGGTGTATCCCTGGGACGCGTGTTAACTCATGATGATTACACCGACCGCCCCCCTCCCCCCTCCCCCGTGGGATGCCTTTTTCGGAGGTCAATACGGGGGAGTCATATTATTTTGACGTCTGTGACGTCATGTCCGGATTTTGTCAAAATAAAGCTATTTTGTTACCTTGGCGTCTTCACTTCACGCACTCCTCCGGAGCAAGCTCGGCAAGTTCTGGAGAATGTTTTGCTTTTATTTTCTACAGGTGTTGTTAGAGGGAGAGAGAGGGAGAAAAGAGAGAGAGAGACAGCGAGCGCTCCTTTTCTACTGCCCCTTCTCTCATATTGCTCCCAGCTCGTTCCTCCGTGTCTTCGGGGATTTGACAGAGAACGGCGCATGCAGGTAGAAAACGGCGCGTCGGGTACATGTTTTCTGTTGACGTTGAGGATCTGTTTTATTCAGTTCCTCAGGGACAGTTGTGTGTGTCCGTCCGAGATTGTATAGACGATAACGGAGTAGTGGCTTTTCAAAACTCGACGGGTGTGTCCGTGGATAACTTTCTGTCTTTGTTAGAGTTTTACCTCAGTTCCACCCTTATTTCTTTTGAAGATAGACCTTACATACAACGCTAGGGCATTTGCATAGGGTCCTGTGTGGCCCCAGTGCTTTGTAACATTTTTTTGGTGCACGTTGATCGAAACTTAGCCAACCACTTTGTCGATGGCGCTGTCTGGAAGGTTTTTAGATACGTTGACGATTTCTTAATTCTTTAAAAAAAAACACCTGCTTAGTTATGACGACTCTGTAGATGAGATTTTAACCGCTTTTAGTAATCATGGGTTGGGCCTGTCCTTTACACATGAGCTTCCGACCCATGACTCACTCCAATTACTGGATATAAAACGGATGTTAAAAAGTAATCATTTATGCTGGTCTTATAACCCTCGAGTACAGAAGGGGCTGCTGCCGTATGACTCGGCTCACTCGAAAACAGTTAAGCGAGCCATCGCCTCCCTCTGCTTAGAGTCCGCCCTCAGGAAGTCGTGCCCACACTCTATGCACAGAAGCTTTAATGATCAGGTGGCCGGGCTGAAGTCTGCCGGTTTCCCCTGCTTGGTCATTACGGCGGTTGCTGAGACGTTGCTCCAGAAGACCAAGGAAAAGCAGAGGACGCGGCCAGAGCCGCCACAAAGGAAGTGCAGACCAAAAGTGGTGCCGTATATACATAAAGTGTCCCACAACCTCAAGAAAGTAGCGAATAGGTACAATGTACCGTTTCGTGTTCTCTGCGCCACGCAAGCTTGCGGGCCTTTGTTCGAGGGGAGAAGACGAGTGGCTGCAACAAAAAGCAAGCCCGACCGTTTGTGGATTGTGCCACAGCGGTGCTTTACGAGATTCCGCTTTCGTGTGGGAAAGTATATATTGGTCAAACTGGACGCTGTGTTAATGACCGCGCACGGGAACATGAATTATCAATCAAGAATAAAAGCAATGCACATTTGCCAACTCACTGTGCCGACTGTGGGTGTGAGGCGCGATTTCAGGGGATCAGGATCTTGGGTAGAAGCAAAGATAGCACAGCCAGAGAATTGATGGAAGCTTTTTATATAAAGAAGGAACGTGACTGTGTCAGCGATACCTCGGTTTCTTTGTTTGAAAGGGAAGTGCAGTTTTTATCCGGGTTGCTGGTTTGATAATGACAATCATGGAATGTGTCTTGGTGGGTGACTTTTCTATCTGTTTTCTGTTTTCTTTTTTCTTCTGTCTAGCGTGCTGCGCATACTCTTTCTGGATGTTCGTGGTCGATCGAGCACAAATAAACTAGTTGAAATGCGCTTGTCCGTGTCTACTCGCTTGTGTTTTGTCCCTTGTGTCGCGCAAAAAAACCGCCAGACAGCATCATGAACCAACTAGGCCAACAACAAGTTTTAATAAATACTGTGCATCATCGCGCCATTCAACCAATTCCATGCCTCGCCAATGCTCGCAAGAACTATGTCTCCTTGTCGCTCAAATCGATCGACGCCACGTTGACACATCAATCCCCATAGTTTTTTTTTTTTATCAGGTCTGCCTCTATGATTTCCCTTACCGTCTTATCTCTATATGTCTTCTAATAACAGTGCGCAACTGTAATTCAGGTTTGCACCCACAGTGATAACAGTACATTGACAAATGACAGCGTGACAGCGGACAGCATGACGGTCATTTGTCAATGCAATGCCATGACTGTGGGTGCAAACCTGAATTTAAGCTGTGCACTGTTATTAGAAAACATATAGATAAGACGGCAAGGAAAATCATAGAAGCAGACCTGATAAAAAAAATATAAAAAAACTAGGGGGATTGATGTGTTAGAGTGGCGTCGATCGATTGGGGCGACAAAGAGGCACAGTTCTTGCGAGCATTGGCGAGGCGTGGGATTGGTTGAATTGCGCGATGATGCAGAGTATTTGTTCCCTTGCTTTTCCGAGGATTAAACAGTTGAAGTTAACGCATTGTGTTGTCGCGTTCTTACTCTCGTCCCTGTCTTGAAGCGCTATCATGTTCTCAAATGTTTGTTTCACCGACTTTGGCTCATTCTTTTCTTGTGGGGACCATCTGCTGGTGTCGGTGGTCGTGCGATACGTCTTCGAGTATTCCATCTGGGCTGTGTCTGCACTGCACCCTCCCCCCTACCCCCTCTCCCTTCCCCCATGTCGGATATGTCCGTGCTGTCGTTTTTACACCCAGCCGGCCGCCGTTTCCTCTTCCCTATGAGTTTTCAGGAAGCCGTCCCCATAATGTGCAAAACGCCAGCGCTTGTTTAACTTATTCCTTCTCTTCGGAGCCGCTCGAGTAAACACGAAGGCAGGTTCAAGTGTAATTGCCTTTCACGTCGATAGCCTCAAGAAACACCGCAATGGAAGGACACTTTGTTGTGTAATCTATGCAGTGCTCCAGTTAAGCGATTTCCTTAAAACACGTGTCTTAAGCGAGAGAAACGGCTGTTTTTGATGCTTGTATGCGGATTGGTTCTCCACAGTTGGCGTCTCGCACACAGACACCGCGGTGGACGTCGTACATTCGTAGAGCGCCAGAAGGCCTCACTTTGTTTCCTTTCCCCCCCCCCCTATATTCTTTCGAAGTTGTTTGACCTGCCATTTTTAGGCCTGCTTCCGAGTATATCCCATGAGGTAATTATGGGACCATCTGTGTCCTCATTCGTTTCGGAGTGAAAAATGAACGAAAACGTTGACTCACGCGTGCCGATGGCAATTTTTAAAATGCTGAAATGGCGAATGACGCAGAAAAGAAACACCCTTCGGGTTTAAATTGTTCTAATTTCTCAGTTCATATTTCTTCTCACTATAGTATAACAAGTAAAACAATATTGTTTTTGTTTGTGATTTATTGTGTCCGATTTGTATACTGTAACGAGGAAGTAACGGCGTTACTGTTTTTGCAGTAACTTTAACTGTAACGCGTTACTTTTTGAAGCCGGTAACTTTAACTGTAAATGAGTTATACTTTTCCCCCTAGGTAACTGTAACACTTACTTTTTACTGGTAATGTGCCCACGACTGCTCGTGTGTGGCGCTGGGATCGCCAAAATGCAGGTATATCTGCTCCTGCGTTCACCAAACATTTTAACAAAATGCAGTCACTTTATCATTCGGGTCTTTTAGCAAACCGCTACCGCGTACCGCACTACCGCACTACCGGAGCCTTTGAAGCATGCTTTTAAGCGCGCGCACCTTGGTCACGATATCATCCGGGCGCGCGCTTAGAAGCATGCTTAAAAGGCTCCGATAGTGCGGTACGCGGAACCCGGTAACGGTTTGCTAAAAGTCCTTATTGAAAAGCCTCATTTTGCAGGCAGCCATGATCTCGTTCAGCGCGCCTATTAAATGAGCACGCCATGTGTCAAAAACATGAAATAGAAGTTAGCAGTTCGATCGTGCACAGAAGACCTGTGGAGCTTGATTGACGTCTGTTACTAGGACCACGCAGATATCCCCATGAAAAACCAAGAGCGCGTGATTCCTGCAAAATAGTGCGTATTAAAAAATGCGTAAAACAATTAATAAAAAAAATAAACTGCCAAGTTAGGGGGAGCGTGACGCTGCGATCATGCTCCACGAACGCACGTGCAAGGCGGCGCGCAAGCAGCCTGCTCCTGCTGCTATAGTCTGTTTCACCTTGTGATGTACCGCAGGAAAGGCTACAAGCGCGAGCTCCTTGCTCTAGGGCACATCTCGGCGACACAAGCTCTCGTGCACCAAGGGCAGCTGCCAACGCTATGAGCTCGCGCTCCTTGTCTGCGGTACAACATAAGGTGAAACGGAGTACAGTGGCGTGTTTTTTCGCGTGGCTCGTATCAAGCCAACGAGAGTGGCAGTGACGATAACTTGTAGCCACGGTGGAAGAAATACATTTAGGTGGTGACTCTGGCCGCTCTTCCCGCGTGGAGCGAGCGACCAGATCGTGTTCGGACCTAGCTTCGAACAGGAGTACACTCTGTTACACCTTATGATGCACCGCAGGAAAGGCTACAAGCGCGAGCTCCTTGCTCTGGGGCACATCTCGGCGGCACAAGCTCTCGTGACTTAAGAGCGGCTGCCAACGCTATGAGCTCGCGCTTCTAGCTTTCGCCGCGGTACAACATAAGGTGAAACGAAGTTTAGTTAGTTCCGCGCCGCCCCGGGAGGGCGCTGAGGTGTGAGCACCGTCTGAGCACCGTTAAAGCCCCTCGATGTGTTTACGTGTCTCGCAAGTAGCGTCAAATGCGCGAGCGCACGAGGGCTATGTCTCGAGCGGCCCTTGGAAGGAAATGGCGGCGCAGCATGGAAATGAGCGGCCCTTGGAAGCGAATGGCGGCGGAGCACGCGCTGGCGGCACGTGTCTCGCGCGTTTCTACAACAATGGTTGGCAGTACTTGTAAAAAAGGCATTTATCAAGGGGCTTTAAGCACCGTGGGTATGAGGTCTCTCTTCGGCGGCCACGGTTTCGGGGGCGTAGCTTGCTCGCCTTTTTCGCGGTGTGGTGGTGGTGTGCGGCCAGTAGCTGGCCTCATGTTTTGCTTTGGTGCTGTGTCGATCAAAGGTGCCACCATCGTGCAAGTTATGCTATAAGCATAACTTGCTTATAGCAAGTTATGCTATAAGGATGGGAAAGACGTGCTTCGTTCCCAACTGCAATTCGGGGTACTGGAACTATGCAGAGCGAGTGTCCTTGTTGAAAGCTCCATCGAATGACGCTCGCCTGGAGCAGTGGCGTCGTGCAATCCCGAGGGCCGATCGCAAGTTACTACCTAGTCTCCTCATCTCGTTGACCAAGTGAAAACCAAGCTTCACAGTCTAATTTCTGTCGAAGACTGGGAATGCGAAGATGTCTGGACAGAAAAGGCTGAAGAAACCAAGGCTGTGGACTGCATACTATATTATGTAACTGGGATTCTGAGTGCGAAAATGAAGAAAGCTACACGCTGCCCTGCATGCCTATCCGCTTTCAGCATCGACAAAAACACTTCTGCTGAAGCAGCACTGACAAACGTGAAGAACATAGGAGGCCTTATACAACCCAACAAGAACCTTTTCCAGCTACTGAAGAAATCGGAACAGTTCTCCGTGGAAAATAAAAGCCACCAGACTGTCTACTGGGACACAATCGACAGTGTTCTTGACACATGCACAATAACGTTTCCATGCGCTGAACACAAAGAAGAAACAATTGCCCAGTTGCTCCACTACTACTTCAGCATGCGAATGCGACAACACTGTCAGCATATTACCATGAGTATGAACAAACAAGCTCAAGAAAATTTAAAAAAATCAACAAAGCAGCGCTCGTCTTAGTTTAAGAGCATGGGCGAGAAACACAGGATGTAGGAGATGGCGTTCTTTGATAGTATGCAGTGAATTCAGCTTTTGTGTACATTTTAAAGCAAAAATATTTGTCAGGTATTTTTTTACAGAAGAAAAGTGATTTATGTCCTATAACCGCTACTATTGTTTGACTTTCAGTCACTGTTTCATCATGTCAGTCAGTATGTCATCATACTGTGTCATCATTTCAGTCACTATGTCATTATAAATATATTTTTTTCTGCTCACAAGGTTTGTATGTTCCACAGTACAAGTTGACATTGTATGTATAAACCATTTGTAATGCTATAACCTTTATGCGCATGTAAAGAATTATTTTGGCCCCACTATGTAACATTATTAGAATTTATTTTTTTCAATAAGAAGGCAGGAGCAGGATGGAAAATATCACCCGACCTTCTATAAAGCCACGCAATGTGTGTAAACAATTTACGGAACTGTTACCAAACATGCTGTTTGACAAAGCATGTGAGCACGACCCAGCTGTTTACTCTAAATTACTCTAAATTATTGAAAGCCCAGTAGATTATGCCGGGAAGTTTTATATTTATACGAGTATTTTTGTCACGCTAAGTCATCATCGGAATGTTCTCGTTTAAAAAAACAGGAACTGCACGGGGGAAAAGGCAATCAGTGCCAGTGCGCCAACATAAATCCATCATTTCACTACACAGTACACAGGGACCGAGTAAAGAATGCATAATTTCCTTCACAAGCCCTCTATACAAGCCTTCACAAGCCCCTCTAAACTTGGGCGCCATCTATCCCCGTGCGCGTGAAGCGCGCTCGCGCGCCGAACATAATGTGGTCGCCGCGTGAGACGAGAGTCATCACCTAAATGCATTTCTTCCACCGTGCTTGTAGCGTACCACGCGCAGCGTCGAAGCTTGGGTTGTGCTGGGCGAGGATCAGACACATCGATGTAGGACCAGGGCGCACACCCGCTTACCTTTTCTGCTTTTCTGCTTATTCTCGCCCCCGACCGCCAAGTAGGCATATCCGGTATGGGCGACGAAAAAATATCAAAACGTTTCAACCTGCAACTAGTAAAAAAATAGAGGGGAGGCAAAACGAAAATGTGTGGCGGTTACGTTTATCTCCTACATGCCTTTTATTGGCGTGGCGACGGAAAAACAATGTTTTCGCCTATACTGGAAGTGACGACAATTCAAGATGGCGGCGCCCTTGCGAAAAAGGTCTATACTTTCCAATCCGCTGTTTTATCATTTTCCAGCGGCCTCCAGGAGGCGCAGCATGTGCCGACGGCCACGCGCGTTAATAACTGAATAAACTTGCCTTACTTTTTCTTTACAGGCAATGGCAGTCGGCAGAAAAATTCGACAAATATGAGCATTGTTGATCCCCACAACCAACACCACCTAGAACAACCAAAGCCTCCGCATCGCCTCCTCTCTCTTCATGAAACGTCATCACAGTCGGATCGCGCTAACTCGGCTATTGGGCCCGAGTCCGACCTTCGATGCGCTGAATGAACACGAGCCTCAGCCGAACATTGACGCAGCACTCGTGCCCAATCTCAGGCCTTGATCGATCTGACTGTGATGACGGTGCGGAGGCATTCTGCTTATTTAGGTGGTGTTGCCTGAACTCATAGCCAGAACAAGCGACCACGTGGCCTGGTGCCAATCCTCTGCCGTCATCGTTCATCATAGCTATACTCCGTTTCACCTTATGTTGTACCGCAGACAAGGCTAGAAGCGCGAGCTCATAGCGTTGGGAGCGACTCTTAACGCACGAGAGCTTGTGCCGCCGAGATGTGCCCTAGAGCAAGGAGCTCGCGCTTGTAGCCTTTCCTGCGGTACATCATAAGGTGAAACAGAGTACAGAGTGTGTACTTTCCGGTGTTTATTTGTGAGAAAAATCGGCGGATATTTTTCGGTGGTTATTTATTTTCGAAACACCGGTGTATTTTGGTGGAACGTCTCATGCCCGACGAGGCTAAAATTGGTGATTATCGGTGGAAAAAAATGCGATTGATCACAGACAGAGAGTTTCAATTTTATTCACATATTTCATACACTTCTTCTTCTCGAGGAAGCATCTATTTCTCACACTTGGTTAATACAGTAGATGCAAGCATACTTCGAGAGGCTTGCACCCGTCATAGCAGCACGTTCCTTGTGGTTCACAACCCGCAATATTGAAAACGCAGGCTCCACATTTGCGCTGGACACAGGAAATCACAAAATGTCAAGCGAGGCTTGGGACAGTAGTGGCCAATCAGGTAAATGAAGTTTCCAAAATAACACTGGATCAACGGTGCTAGTCACAGCATACTGGCGGAAACAAAGAAACTCTGAATCTAGGTCACTCAGCTTGTGCTCGTCTCGGAGGACCAGCCGATAGATATTTTCATAAGGCACAAATCCGTCTGGCAGCTCCACTTTTATCCACGGATTAACAATTTGTACACGGAACCAGAACGACGATTCATCCATGAAATCTAGCGTAATCATCCGGAGCTTTCCGCTTGCGTCCCATCCTGGTGTGGCCTTCTACTCCGCGTGACGACGATATTTGAAGTGTTCGACGAAGGGAAGCAAATCTCACGTTGAGAAAACACACAGACGCGGGACGGGCGCGCCTTCTCAAACACGTCTGGAAATTTTTTACGGAACAAAACCTTTTTTTTTTCGTTTCCCCAAAAGCCCATGGAAACTAAACAGATAACAATGAACGCATCTAGCAATACGC
>JAZHYW010062091.1:0-10271 GCA_037355805.1 Ixodes ricinus
GTTAATGCTTCTGACGTATACAATGTAATACAGACAGGCAGGTTGTTTTCTGAAGTGCAAGGTACTTTACTGTATTGGCTGAAGAACATTTTAATTATAGTTTAAAAAAAGAGAAAAAAAGGGGGGGGGGGGGGGGGTTAGGTTGACACAATTTTGATGCGAAGTCGTTATCACATGTAATCTAAACAACTGCAGAGTTATCTGCTTTCCTCATCAATACCCTTCCCCGGGATGTCCACGTGAATTTCCAGTTCTTTCGCGCTTCAATTGAAGGGCTTTTCCGAGCAGTATCGTATTTTCCATGCACATAGCGCCTGCTGACAGACTGGGTCTGCTCACTGTGAAACCAATAGCAGCAGTGGTGAGGCTTAGTTTCTTTGCGGCTTTGAAGTACACTGTCACGAACGGATTGTGAAATAACCCAACAATTATGTTCGGTTTTGCCTTATCTTTTGACGGCACCACGGTGGATGGCATCGATATCCTGACTTTGTAATTTTTTGTATGAAGTTTCTCGCGCCGATGTTCGCGATTAGCTCGTCGAGAGACTCCGGTCGGTGTCAGGGATTCCTTTTATCTCGATGTTGCTCCTCCTGCTATATTGTTTTAATTCTATAAGTTCTTTTCTTTGTTTCCGACAGTTCTTGTTTTAAGTCAAGGCAATCCTTGCGGGCTGCCGTTGTTCCTGCTTCAGCGTAGCGACGCTCAGTTTTAGAGCGCAGCTCTTAGCGCCCGTTTCCGGCTTGAGCGGCGTCGGCGTAACCGCGCGGTGCATGATGGGTAATTTTCCTCGCTAAATTTAGCGTGAAAATTTCCCGCTAAATCTAGCGGAAAACTTTCCCCGCTAAATCTAGCGGAAAAATTTCCCGCTAAATCTAGCGGAAAATTTCCCCGCTAAATCTAGCGGAAAATTTTCCCGGCTAAATCCAGCGGAAAATTTCCCCGCTAAATCTAGCGGAAAATTTCCTGCAATTTAGCGGAAAATTTTCCGCTAAATCTAGCGGGAAAATTTTCCCCGCTAAATCTAGCGGAAATTTTCCCCGCTAAATCTAGCGGGAAATTTTCCCGCTAAATCTAGCGGAAAATTTTTTACCGCTAAATCTAGCGGGAAATTTTCCCCGCTAGATTTAGCGGGGGAAACTCCCCTCTCCTTCGAGGTCACGTGACCCCCAGGCCACGTGACCCCCCCCCCCCTCCCTGAGGTCACGTGACCCCCCCGTGCCTCCCCCTGCTCCTCAAGAGCTGCGCTCTAATTCGGCGTTACAGGGAGTTGTAAACGGCTTTCATTTTTTAATTCTTTTATTACTTCTTTGAAACCTTCAATGCTGCAGTTCATTGAGGACATCGCGACACTTTCAGGCCTGCAAGTTCCTCCTGTATGGCGCGTTGGATGACTTAACGCTGCTTAGTTCGTTTTTGATTTCTGTGCTACTTTCATCCACTTTTGTGTATAGTTCGGTGAGTAGTTTAGCAAGCTCTTTTATAGTTGACGGCTGTTTTTCGGCCATTATAACCTGAAAGGATGTTCGTGTACACAAGAGAACAAGTCAGACCTTCACTTGAGCGATCCAGGCATTAAGTACAATAGAAATAGCGTGTCTGAATACAACGTACCTGTAACAGTAGATTTCTTTTTAGGTGACAATCCGAACAGAGGGCTGCCTGGATCGCTCAAGAATGATGGCTCGCCCGTCCGTCGGCTGAGGCTTCTTGTAGGTGCTAACAGGAAGCGGTCAGGGTCAAGTAAACGTGAAGTTATCTCGGCGAGAATGGATTCGTCCACTTGTGCTCGAGCCAAATCTGCAGACCAGGTCTTGATGTTGTTTCGCCGACTATGGAATGCCTGTAACTGTAGATTTCTTTTTAGGTGACAATCGAACAGGGGCTGCCTGGATCGCTCAAGGAATCAGGGGTGCCAACCCCCATCTCCCAAGCGGACTCGCCGCAAATTATCACCGAAGTTAGGATGCGCCCAGATCGGGACGTGCCACCGAAATCACTGGTGAGACATGGTTGTATAAAAACAATCTTAATTGTGCCGCAAAACCTTGTAATCTAACATTTTATGAAAACATCACGCTTCTGTCATTCATACTAATCTACAATACAAGTACCTGCAAAAAGAGCTTTTCCTTTTGTTTTATGCAAAAACATGCTCTCTAAACAGTGACATTTATGAGAAACGCTTCCAGGGGCCTAATCTACAAGACGGGACCAAAGGACCGGGACAACGCCGCCTGCTCTGATGGTTACGTGGTGCGGCGCCGACGAATCATAGCAGGCAGTGATGTCCCGGTTTCTTGGTACTGCCGTGTAGATTAGAGGTCCCAGAAAGTTCCAACAGCACTGTTCACAATGGTTGTCACGGTGACCACAGTAAAAAAACAAAACAAATTGAACCGCCATCGAGCCTGGACGTTTCGGTACTCTGGGAACATCCAGGGACTCTAGGTGAAACTAGAGTAACTATATAGGCTCTGCTTGAGGGTGTGGGAGTATGTTTGTACAGCCTAAACTTAGTCTGCCTTGATGGGCAACTTGTCTCTCAGCTGTAGATGAGAAATTTAGCCAATGCAGTACAGCCGCTAGCCTCGTGGGTCTTTAACGTGCATTACGCAGTAGTAATACACAACTGGACGCCGGTACGATGCTCATCCAGATCGAAACGGGAAGGGGTGGGGATTGAACCCAGGATCCCTGGGTTTTGCAGCACGAGCTTTTGCTCCACGTGCTCCGAGCTGGTGTGCTCTAGCCCGCTGGCCACCGGTCCCCCTAGGCTCTGCTTGCAGAGCCAGAGTACCGCATTTTTTTCCTTTCGCCACCAACTCTGAAGTGACGGAGAAGTGGCCACGTGCGCCGAGCTGGATCCAATGTTTTCGCGGGAAAGCTATCTTGCAAGCGTCAAGTTTCGGGCGGAGCGTGCGTTTGCGAAATATATGTCCTACACTAAAATCGAACGAACTGGAAGGTTCCTTAACCATTGAACATTATGTGTAGCCACTGGGTACAGTATAATTGCATTGTTTTATAATGCGAGTGATGTTTTAAAACACCTTTTCAAAGTCTGGGAGCAGACGACACAGAGGGCTACTCGCGTCTGCGGCACTCATGATGTGATATGCGACCGGCACATCCAGGCAGCTCGGACAAGATGTGCAGCTATGGCTTGCGAAGGAACAATGTTTTTGTCGGCCACTTTCTACCAAGGGCATAGAGAGAAACAGGAGACAAGTGACGGGACGACGGTGCACGCGCGGCGTGTCGCCACACTATATCTGCTCTGATCTGCACGCCGCAGCACGCCACCTCACAGCCATGCCATCCGTGCCTCCTGCAGAAGTGACAGTCGCTTCCTGCAGTGCAGCCTTGGATCCAGCATGGCTGCCCTGGCAGCATCATTGTGATATCTGCTTCACAAGTGGAGCATATGCAGTTACTCTAGGTGAAACGAGTCTATTCAGATCATACAGCCAACCTTGTCGGTCGCTAACCTCCCACTGGAACACCAGCTGCTTATCACACCATGTTGGGATTTAAAAGTTTGGAACTCCAGTGACTATCATTTTCTCGTCATTTGAGCTTTGCATCATCACCACATCAGAAACAAAAAGCTATAAGAAGGATCGCAGGACCATCACCATGAAATTTGAAGCCAATCTACCGTTGCACTAAATGTGCCATTGATCTCTCACAGGGACACCGGCTGCTTTGGAGTGAAAACCATGATTGCCAACTGAGGATTGTAGCCGTTGCACATCTATTGCAATCTCTCTACGAAAGAGTGGCTTTTCTAGACTCAAATGGTTACACACCTATTGCGTGCATATGAGTTAATCGTATTTATAGTATAATTACATATGCAGCGATTCCACTCCTGCGCAAAATGCACCATTTTGCGCCAACGAAATTTTCCTGCTCCATCCTGATAAAAATTGCCAGATTGTGCCAAATAGCGCCAAATTGCATGGCTGGCCGAATTAGGCGACAACTTGCGCCATCTATCCTAGCCACACGCAACCTGAGCCGCGGCAAAGTGGGACGGGCAGAAAAGAAAAGCGTCAGAAGCAAGCGAGCCACCTGAAGAAGATCAAACCATAGCTGAGAAGAAAGACTGTTCCTGGATAGACGTTTAGAGCGTCGATCACCCGTGATCAATGAGTGCGGATGCTCCTTTCAAAGTTCCCGCGGAGCTTACGGGCTCGCTGTGGTTTTTTGTAGATAGTTTGAAGACTACAGTTTGGCTTTCTTGTAGTTTTTCTTTTTCCCACATGCAGCGATTTTTAAGCGGAGCGTGAAACCGACGGCGTGTCATTGTTACCGACAGCAGTGGCCACTCGCAGGGCCTGCACGCGCTCACAAGCATGCTGATCCTGAGTGAATCTTCCTATGATTTTTCGGATTCAGACAGCAGCAGTGGGTCTAGTGACTGAGCCCGGTCATCATGCTTTTGTTCTGATTGCGATGATGACCAAAACCAACCTGGAATGTCTGCGGCAGTTTGTCCGTAAGTTTCGCCTCTGCTTACGTGTTTGTTCATTCATCCTTGAAGCTGGTTCAAACGTTTTGCTGATGTTGACACTGACATAATTTAAAGCGATAGCTTTATGGGCGACACTTTGCATTGATTTCGTCCTCGTCACCTGTCAGTCGCCGGCGCACGCAAAAATGGAAAAACTTTTTGCTCTCCTCTCTTCCTGCGAGAAGAGGAAGTTGAGACTCCCAGTCCGCCGTCCATGCTGTGCGAAGCGGGCGAAACCAGTCCCGCCGAGAATTGCGAACGAAGGGCGAATAATTCTGTCGTCTGCTTGAAAGACTTGATTTCAAACATTACTCGCGTTATGCAAAGTCCCACTTTGGCAATATCCAGTTGCTATGCGTAATGTCGTATGGTTTTAGAAACTTCCCTGCGCTTACCTACTCACTTCACGGATCACTGGTGGCAGTCGTCAGTGGCATCCACGACACCAACCACGAAGGCTAGTTTATTTGTAGGGTGTCTACATCATTTGGGCAAGATGTGTTGCCGCCTGCTCAGCAGAGAGTGCTGTTTCGACCAAAGGAGAGAACCAAGCATTTATTTCGGAATGGCACTCCGCAGCGGCCTGCAGCATCTGCTCAAGGCGATCGACGTTTTTGGCTGCTTTTCACCACCGACGTGATCGCGACCATTTGTGCAAATACATACAAACAAGTATGCCTGGATGCACATATTAGAGAAGCCCACTTACAGCAAGGCAGACGGATCTTGGATGGAGGTCACTCCAGCGGAGATGATAGCGTTCATTGGCCTTCTTGTCTACAGGGGGATTGTGGAGCTACCAGTGCCTGCACCTATACTAGAGTGGATCAAGCTTGTTCTCTGGGTTGATTCCTCGAAACATAATGCCCAGAAGACATTTCAAGGAATTTTTGGCTATGCTGCACATCTCCGACCCCGACGGCGGCACCCAAGCTCCCGGACAAAAGTTGAGAAGAGTCGCCTGGCTGCTCCAAAACATAAATCATTGTTCAGAAGAACTTTTTCAGCCCCATCTGGAACTTTGAGTTGACGAAAGAATGGTGAAATCAAAAGTGCGCGCAGGGATCCGGCAGGTATATGAGAGACAAAGTAACCAAATGGGGCTACAAGGTATGGGTTCTGGCAGACCCCCGGGCCGGCTATAACGATTCATTTTATTGTTTATACGGGCAAGTGTGACAGGCCCAGTGCCAGTGGTCTCACATTTGATGTGGTGACACAGCTGTGCAGGGACTATCTTGACCAGTGTTACTGCGTTTACTTAAACTTCTACTCGTCAGCATCCCCGTTTTTGCACCTACTAGAATGGAAGACTTGGCATGTGGAACGACATGGAAAAAACCGCCGCGGGTTCTCCAAAGAGCTCAAGGACAGCAGGTGGGCAAGAAAAGCCAAAAGAGGGATATACGCTAGCTACGGAATAACGGAATTCTGTATTTGCAATCGAAAGATCGGCGTGTTGTGCACATGGTCAGCACAATGCACACCGCCAGCATAACTACACACCGCTCAACACGTATGTACTTGCCAAATGGCGGGAAGTGGCAGAACTTTTCGGTAAAGCAACCACAGCTGGTAGATGAGTACAATTTCGGCATGCTTGGTGTTGAGAAATCGGATCAACTCATAGGTTCGTACGATGTCCTCCAGAAGTCCGTCCGTTGGTGGAAAACCCTGTTTCTTCATTCCATTGACACTGCGTGCGTAAATAGCCACATCATAGTTCAGGAACATTGCATGCGACACCCCGAGATACTTGAGCGCTCCAGGATTTCACATTATGATCAGCTGGCTTTTAGAACAGAACTTGCACAGAAGCTCTTAGCTCTTGAGGCACGTCAAAAGTTCATGTTTCTCCAAGACCTCAGAGCGTGCAGCACAAGCCAGCCAGTACGAGCAACCGCCAGAACTGCAAAAAAGTGCTACGAAGATAACAAAGTAGAACATAAAAAACAAAATATTTTCTGCAAAACTTGCCATGTGTACCTTGTTCTTCACCGCATTGGAGGAACTGCTTTGCCCAATGGCCCATCATTCATGATGGTTGACCTGATTTTTCTATGGCTCAAAGCTTTTTGTTGTTGAAATGGAGATCATTTTGAATATGTCAGATTATTTTTGGCATTTTTGTCTTTCGAGATTTAGACATATCTTTACCTGGTTTCATTGAAATGTTGAAAAACTTGTGTTCAGCAAATTAAATTTTGCATTAGAAATCAAGTCTCTGTTTTGACGTTTACATTGTTCAAAATCACATTTACTTAGCTTCATTTCGAACTGTGGCATCATGCTGTAAATTCAATAGTTTCTCACGAAAATAAAGTAACAAAAAGCCACAGAAAACAGACATTTTTCCCCATGGTCAGGGAAAGAGTTAAGAGGGCCTGGGGACTGATCACGAGACTGGCTAACGAGAACTTGGAAGAAATAGAATCGGGGACAGGTTCTTTCTGAGGCAAACACAAGCCTTTCCGAGAACACAACTAAGTTGGCAGGCATAAACAAAAAGCTGCAAACGCTTTAAAAGGATACTGCAACGAAACTTTGGCGCTTATTTTTGGTCGATATGTGTTACAAAGAGCAGTATCACATCGGACACACCATTATCTCGTTAAAAAGACACGAAAAGGAATTTTAAAATGAATTAAACAATTGGCAGAGAGCACCTGGGGGATGTCTCTAACGCCCTCGTTTCTAATGCTCGTCTAGGAACCTTGAAAGGTAGTGACGATAACTGTCTCGCCTCCGGCCACCTACGAGAGAAGAGGGGAAGGAGGAACTCGCCGCTTCCCGAGAATCCCTTTATATGTCCCAGAAGTCACTATTGTCCCTCTACAAGATTATAGAAGATTAACCTGTCGCTCAAAATTTGTACAAAAGCAGCCGCTTCGGTGGCTGGAACGACTTAGGACATCCTCTCGACGTCAGCTCTTGCCGTAGCTTTGCCCGTTCTTTTGTGTTTAAATCAAACAATGGACAGTAAGTTACATCAACAGCTGTGTCAACTTTTTTTTTTTTTTTATGAGAAAGATCTGTTTATTAATCCCTCGCATTGGAATTCTATGAAAGATAATTCTTTTGTACTTAAGAGTGTGGAGACCAACATTACAAAGTGACTTACCTATACTGTCTACAGAAAAAAAAGAAAAAAGAACTTGGTAGATTTGCAAACTTAAAAGATTTTATAACTGCATGCTCGAAAGTCTTTTTGGAAAGTGATATTTAGGTGCTGATGCGGAAAGGCCCCAGGAGACGACCTTGCTCCTCCAAACCGACCGGCCGGGTGAACGCCCTGAAGCATCGTCGCCAGGTGGCTATGGTCACCTGCGCTCGGAGACAAACCGAGAGGCGCCCTGGAGTCGCCAACGCACCTTGGATTACGGGGACGACGTGACCTTCTCCGAAAAATCATCGAATTGACCCACGCCAGTGTCGCCTGGCCGACTTTGCCGTCGGGTTCCTCTCCATGCTTCTGCTGTCTGACCTCGACGCGCGACGACCCGACAGCCTTGAGACGTCCTCGACAGAGAAGGGGCTTTACTCAGTTTCCCCAGCTTAGATCGCCCATGGGATTATCCCCAACCCACGGAAGCCTGACGCCTGCAATTATGGATGTCTTCCGCCAACCTCGAGTTCGATGGCACCATTGTCCACCGAGATGGACCGCGACACCGCGGCCAAGGATGTCTGGCCCTTCCGTGTGTGTGCCGCGTGTGGCAGTGTGTGAGAGAGGGGGAGGGCATACCTGAATGTTAGGGACTGGCCCCACAGCCTTGATGAAGGCCTGAACCCTGGGGATTCCTACTAGGAATCTGGGGACATGTGACAATATAAATGAGCAGCAGGCCGCTGCTACAGAGTGTTCTCACTGTGTTCTCATAATGCTCTCGACAGTGTTCTCAGTATTCACCTGTTGATGATGTAACCTGTCTATATGTACATATAAAGAGTTATTAAGAGACACCCCTCCTGCTCCCTGGTCCTTCCCGAGTCCGGCTTCCTGATGTGTTCCTGCCCTGACTCGGCTCCCTGCCGCACACCAAGCTCCCGGACAACCGCTCGGTCCCAACAGTGCTCAAAAGGGCTTCAAATTTCATGTTTATGTGCTCCAAAAGCCATTTTTAGGTGCTCCAGATCACAATTTTGCAGTAGCATCACTGCAAGTGTCACAGCATAGCATTGTTGTGAAATGCTATAAAGTGTCACATTGAGCAAGAGAAGTGCAAACTTTCGGTTAAATGCTTCTGCAGAACAGTTGTTTGGACGTTGGAGACACGCAGAAGCACATGTTTGCTTCCAAGATTATAGTATGCACTGCCCAATTAATTAAAGTGAAACGCTTATAGTTGTTTTTTTTTCTTTGCAAGTGGTATTGTTTTTATGTACAGGATGCAAACGCCAGTGGTAAGATAGTTTAACAAAAAATACATACCGTAACTATCCACAGAGATGCCCCACCCCCAAAGATAGCCCACCCTTATTTTTGGCATGATTTTCTATTTCTTCTGGAACGCCGAAAGATAGCCCACTTCTAGTCACCATTGGCGAGGGCCCTGGCCACCGGTGACATCGGCAAAAATGGTGTTACTTAGCCACACTGGGAGATAAGCGAACTTTTTTTGACTGGGAAGGACAGTCATCTTCGGTTCATCGCCACGTTCCTGCGACCACAAGGTCGCAGGGACGGGTCAAAATCGGGTCACAAAATGTAAAACTAGCATTTTTTTTTTTTTACTTTTTTTACGGCACATTAAAAGTTAGCCTACCCTTGTTTTCATCCGATTTGCTATCGATTTTAGGTGGGCTATCTCGGGATATTACGGTAGTGTGGTGCAATGCTCTGCTGTGTTCGCTTTACTCACAGATTTGTCTGCAACGTCACAAACCTTTTCCCATTACTTTTGTATTCTTGGCAATTGTTTCAACGAGGCACCGCCATTTTCAAAAGTGGCTAGTTTGTGGAGATTTTTGCTACAAGCAGAGTGCGACCAATCCGCTCAAAGGGATGCCCCCATCGAACGAGCGCTCACGCAGTAAAGTACAATGCCCCTACCAATAGCTCTCAAACCTACAGTTTAGAAAACGGTCGATTGCAGTGAAGGTTGCGGCTAACGGTGAAAGTTTTCCACAGTAGTACTTTAAAAAGACCTCCCGAAGCCTTTGTGTGGTGACCCATGCTTAGCCAAGAGGACCCGATTTCTTCGGGGCCGAGTCTGCTAAAAATATCGGCTGTTGCACCAAGGCTTCCGTAGGGTTCCGTTCACGTTGTTCCTGGCAGCACATTTTTTAAAGGAGCTGTGCAACAATTTCAGTGCTTTGCTTGAATAATAGACCCTTTCCGAAATTCAGTCTGGCCACTTTGATCACTATCATCATACTGTGGAACGTCATCTTCGCCATACCAATGGCAGCCTTCTTGTGACTGATAAAGGAAGACGTTGAAGATGCTCCTAAGCGGATGATGCGAGGCCTGTATATTCGGAGGGTTAGCACGACGCGACATAGGAATGGAACACAAGAGCTACGTAAGCGTTCATTTCTAACTCAGATTCAGTGAAGCTGTGGGCAGTACGCAATCGGCTTTAAAGCCCTTTGGTGTATACAAGTTTATCGAGGCGTCTGCTGTGGGTTGGGGCTTGTTCTCAGTGCAGGTCTTGGTCACCATCGAACTAAAAGTGATCGAGAAAGAACTCACATTGAACAATTCCTCGCGTGCCGTTGACTTGCGAAAGTGACGATGTCGGATAAAATA
>JAZHYW010062092.1:0-16578 GCA_037355805.1 Ixodes ricinus
TTGATTTTAGAAATACTTATACGAATATGAAAAACAAAAAGCCCAGAATGAGCGGAAAGGTGTTATACATATAAACAGAAAAAGAAATAAGGCCCAGAGTAGGGCTTGTGAATATGCATGCCTTGCGTGGAAAGCGTCCACATCAGCCGCCATTGTACGGCCGTACCGTTCTCCTGTGTCCGTAAATTCTACAGCCTACATTTGACATCTCCATTGAATTTGTTTTTCTGGTCAAGGCTTGCTGAGAAGAACAGATTCGATGGTGCTAAATGTATGCCGCAGAAGGCTCCAGGCAGAGGACCTGGTACGGAGCAATGGCGGCTGGTACGGTGCCATATGACGTCACGTGCAAGGCATGTAAGTTCAAGTATTGATTGTTAGATTTCGTAGGTGACCTTTTCCCCGCACTCGTCAAAAGGCAGATGAGCTTTTCTCCGCATCCATCGGTTTTGACGTGAGCTTTTCTCCGCCGCCCACGAATTATACGTACCAATTTGTTGTCGCCTTAGTCCGGAGCAGTGTTCCGCTAAACGCAACAACATCGAGTCGCCGATCAGTTGGTAGCCATTTAGCGACGCTGGGCCGTTGGAGAAGATCATGTCTGCGACAGATACAAAGTTTGTAACACTGTGCACGAATTAAAAAAATCTAAACTCTTACGAAAAATAAATCTTGCTACTCACCTCCCAATTCACGCTCGAGGAAGAAACACATAGACCTCCAACTAGAAACTAAATGTATCCATCGTATTTTGTTTATATAGGTGAAGGGAAGGGAAAAGGGCGAGAAGGTGAAAAGTCGAGAACAAAGAAACACCTCCCAAGCTTTCGAGTGCTTCTAAACACACAGACGGCAGCCTTAGAGGCTGTTAGGAAATAGACAAGACTACACAAGACAGAAACCCAATACGTCCATCTATTCTTTTTGTGTGTATGTTTTCCTTCTAACTAATAGGAATATTTTACTTTCTACGAAAAAGCTCGAGAGATTGCGCGCAGTACTGTGAAAGCCACTTGTGAGAGGGGGAGGAAAGTCGCTTTTGTAGAAATGTTGAGTGACGGGCTAATCTTCGAGGGGCACACTAGCGACCAGGATACGACGTGGCGACACACAAAAGGGGACCCTCTTCTAATCCTCCCCTCATCTTCACCTGCTTGTGTAAAGGTGCGTTCACACCGGCGATGCGATCTTGTCGCGCGATAACTTTTATTGCAAAAGCGACCATCGCGGGCAAAAAGCGACGCGATTTGAGCAGTCGCTTGCTGACCCGACTTTTTGGTCGTGGATCGGCTGAGCCAATAGGGAATTGTAGTAGACCGTTTTTCTCCTCCGCTACGGTATCCCTGAAGAAAATAGGGAGTTTTCGTAGATCGTTTCCGCTGTCCCGCAACGCTCTCCGCAACCAGCTACGCTAGCCGGAACTCTACAGTCAAGGCCATCGGCGCGCCGGCGCAGTAGCGGCTGCTTCGTTGCGGAGGGCTTAGCGGAGGGGGAAACGCGGTCTACGAAAACTCCCTAGTGCCGCAGCTGCGCATGCGCGCCGCCAGCCTTATCTGCATAGTTCAAGGTCTTGTGGCGGATTACGGAGCGCTATCCGGGTGCTTAGCGGGCTGCGGAAACGGTCTACTACAATTCCCCAATCAACGGCGTTCGGAGCGAGAGTTTTCGAGAAACGACTCGCCAACGAAAGCGTTGGACTCGCTCATCGCGCACGCCGGTGTGACCATCTAATCTTTTTGCGATGCCATCTAGTCGCGTCGCGCGACTGCTTACATCGCCGGTGGGAATGCGCTCACCCCTGTACCTTTGGCATTACTGCGCGCTGACAGTGCGGTGGAAGCCGCACGCTCCTTAGACCACTCAACCGAAGCCTGGCGACACGTGGTCACCCCTCTCCGCATACTCACGGGAGAGAGAGAGGTCAGGTGATAAAAGGCAGGCAAGTGATTGGTCCGGCGAACACGTAGCTCGCATTGGGATGCGGAGCGCGACTCGTAAAACGCGTTCTAGTAGACCGTTTTGGGCACCGGCTCCGAGTGTTGTGTAACCGCAGGACAACGTCAAACACATGTGTGCTCACGTTTATGCGTCCGGATCTAGCATCTGATACAGTGTCGACTAGGATGTTTCTTTTGGCCGTGACTTTCTACAAAACAAAAAAACAAAAAAAGCCGTGGTACTTTTTTGCTTTGCGCCCTGAATGAAAGCTGACCGCGTTCTGGCGATGATTCAAGCGACCAGTTGTGTCCCCCGGCTCCCCGGACCCTTTTTCCTCATTTTCCTCCAGTTCCGTGTCATTTTTCTTTTATAGACGTGATGGCCGTAGGTTTGCAGCCGGAGGAATATTTGTTCGATGCAGGACGGTCCATTCGTCACATGACGATTCATCACAGGCCGACTGGTAACAGGCCCGCTCCTTACAGCGGAACATGCGTCAAGGAGAATTCGTCACAAGGGCAACCACAATAGTTCGTCCTCTAGAAAATGCTTTTTTTTGTTTGTTTTTTGAGTGGGGTTAGGGGGTGGGGGGAGGGGTCAACCTGGCAAAGCCCCTACAAGGTCAGCATTGCTAATCGATCGATGGTGAACAAGCTGAAAGAAACGTAGCTCCGGGTTCAGTTCTGATCGAGGAATGCTGCGGTTACCTGGGCACGATTATTTTCGAACGCGTACTTCATTCTGAAAGATGGAGGTAATCGCAACGGTGAGAAGGAACAATGCACTGTGTTTTCGGAGTTGTCTCAAAAGATCGCAACCCAAAGCAGAAATAACGTCTCATACAGCCAGTCTTGTACGCGTTACTGAAAAAAAAAATTACCGATTACAATTACAATCACTTTATTGAAAAATGTGACTGATTACGAAGATTCGCCCTCTAAGGGACGTGCCTCCGTCGCTGCACCCGATGATTAGATGTTTCGAGAAATGTCAAGTTTGCGTTTTCTGTTTTTTTAGGTCTCGTACCTTCAGAAGCTACATAAAAAAAAATGAAAATGAAAGAAATAATGGGAAACAAAAATAAAGTTTTTTTTTCTTATTAGTTCCGCTACTCCGTTGAAAAACGAAGTCTAATAAATTAAAATTAGTATTATAACATTGCTGTCCTCGCCTATTATTTATACTGGTCAACCAGGCGGTGTTCGATGAAACAGCTCCGATGAAATGTCCGGACCCAGTAATACCTCACAGCCACTCGTGATCAGAGGTCCCAACACATCTGGCAAATTGAATGTAACGTTACCACTATACAGAGGGAACAACATCGCTTCCGTTAGTATTATTATTATTATTGTTATTACTATTATCACGGTTATAGCTATTACAAACACTCTAAATTCACTACGTTAGACGCCACCATCTTGTTGTAGGATTTTTTTTATTGTGCCCATTTCGTTTACACTAGATCTTACTGGTGTTTCATCGTAATTCGGGCATTGAAAGAACTTTTGCTGCCGATCCTACCATTTTTTTTACCCTTTCGCAGCAAAGGGATATTATGATGGCATTACACACGAAATAAGAATGTAGCCACACCGTCCCAATCTCAAACTACAGCACAATGGCCTGACACAGGTGTAGTGCAGCAGTACGATGAGCAGGTTTGTATTTTCAAAAACCCCATGAAGCTATCCGGTGGTAAAAATAAAAGAACCGCCCATGGCCAGTGCGTACAAGAAAAGGCAGTGGTGACAGGAAGCGCAGGGCGTCTCTTTCGTACGGCCGGCACCCAGGGCGCACTCATATGTACCCTGTTGCTCTCACGAAGTCGGGAGACGTTGACGCATTATCGAAGGTGTACCCTTTTTCACACATAGGCGTGCAACGCTGGAGAATGGGGGCGCGTGGTTTTGGAAAGCGCTTTCTACCATTTCTACGCGCGAGTGCTCCTGCAACCCAAGCATTGTGAACAGTTACGCACTCTCGCCCGTGCCTTTGCCAGCCCTGCACACAAGTTGTACAACTTCGAAAAGCAGTTCAAAAGCATAGTTCAAAATTGGCGGTCCTACTTTTCCATACCGCTGCAAAACCCCATCTCGCTCAGATCACTTGGCAGCTGGACAAGTTGGGGCAGGGGGCCTTCAGTTGGGGATTATCCGGTACATTGTCCTCTGAACAATGAACGGACGCGCGACGCGCCAGAGGGTGAACACGTGAAAGGAGGGGTGTAAGAGCGGAGAGGGAAACTCAAGGTCGCAAGCGACGGGAAAAAAAGGTTTCGAAATTGGCGCGGTGGTTCCGCAGCATTTCCTCACACGGACAGCCAACGCCGCCCTGGTGGTTCAACTAATGTCTTGTTCAAGATGGCCGCCGTGGTACCGCATGCTCTAATTCCCCACCGAGAGAAGCGTTGGCTGTCTTCATTTGCGCTGCCGTCGAAGCTCGGAGACCATATCTCGTGGGCCGCAGGCCGGGAAGGATGTCACGCCTGATCTTCTTTAGCGGGGTCGTCCTTGTCTCCGAAGACGATCTTGGAGCCAGACAACAAAGCAGCTCGTCAAGGACTCTTCGCCCCACGCCCAAGGGTGTCGCTGGAGGCGAATGCCTTCTTCTCCTTCCCGGTGGATGCCCCGGACGGTTCGTTTCGCTGACGATCCCGCCGATTGGCGAGCTCTCCGTGAGATCGCTAGGCGGGCGGAGGTCGCAGGTGCAAGTTCTTCAACACCCTCCGCTAAGCCCTCCACCGCAACAGGCCCCTACTGCGCGCCAAGCGCCGATGGCCTTGACCGGGAGCCTTCATATGCGCTTTGATGAGGGTGATGCCACCCCTAGCATCACCCGCCACAAGGGTGATGCCACCATTTGTAATACGCTCGCCGACCAAACCAGTAGCCATTTTGGTTCTTGGCGATAATCCGTGGGGACTTATAACCCTCCCGGAGACAAGCACCTCATCTCACAGGTTCGGAGCAGCGTTGTAGGGACCCACGGAGGGAGAGTTAGCATTTTCCCCTCGGATGGGAGGACCGGATGGACACAAAAAGGCCGCTTTCCGGCGGACGGGGAGGACTGCATAGAGAGAAGCAAAATGGCGGTTGCAGAGGGTGTGGGGAAGGGAAATAGGCAGTCTGGCATCGCTCTATGCCATGCGCGGGCATTCCCTAGCCGTTGACTGTCAGAGTTCCGGGTATCGTAGCGGGTTGAGGACGTTGCGGGACGGCGACAGCGCTCGTACTGCATGCCTCGCCATCATGCCCGGAGGGACCAGATGGAGCCCGGTGCGATCGCTCGGTGGCGTACGGCGGCAATGATTTCACGTAGAGCGAGGCCAGTCATTTCTCCGCTTTGCTTCCAGCTTCGGTTGTGCTTTAGCGCGTCGCAGCAACGCGCAGGCCTTTGCCCGGCTGGCGAGCTCGTTTTGGAGAGCGCAGCTTTCAGGCGCCACGTTTCCGGCCTGAGCGGCGTCGCCGATCTGCCGTAACCGCGCGTTGCATGCAACTCAACGTTGCATGTCGCGCGACCACGCGTTGCAGGCGACTCCAGTTGCAGGCAACTCAGTTGCATGCAACGTTAGTTGCATGCAACTCAACGTCGCGTGTCGTTGTTATGCCACGCGTTACCGGCTCACTCCGGTTGTGCAGCCTGGGTTGCTCGGAACCTTCGCAGTCACGTGACCCCCAGTGCCACGTGACCCCAAATCTTCCCTACCTCACTCCAGAGCTGTGCTCTAATTCGGTATTACAGGGAGTTGTAAACGGCTTTTCATTTTTGATTTTCTCGCCAAACGTGCGTAGGACGGAACCCAAAAAACAAATCCGAAGACGCCAAGCGAAACGATAAGAAAATTGGCGGGTAAATTGCTGGCTTGGAATTCTAGAGTTCGCTTCCAATCTGCCAACACCGCTCCGGATACATCGCCATGGAGACCAACGAGCGGAGCTTGAAAGTGCTCTTCGCGCGCTTCCCGGCCAAAAGCAGCGACAGCGAGCCCCACTTCAGCGGCCTGCTCAGGTCGGTGAGGAAGACTAGCTCAGGTGTTTCGTCACTGACGTCTGCACACCTGCGGCATGAGCGCGCGTAATGTCCGCTAAAGTGAACGAAACTCCGAGAGATAGGGAGTTTTAGTAGACCGTGTTTCCCCCTCCGCTAGCCCTCAACTGCGAAGATACCGCCACTGCGCCTGCGCGGCGATGGCTGTAGAGTTCGGGTAGCGGAGGTGCTGCGGTGGCGGTTACGGTGGGACCACGGTGGCGGTACGGCTCTCCAAAGGCGCGCTGCGCAGGCGCGTTACGCCAATCACGTAGACACCGCTGAGCGCCGAGAGGCAACGTTTCCGACGTCGCCCGTTACGCTTGCCCGGAGTAGTAAATACAAGTGAAAATGGGCAATTGTGATGACGTTGCCAGATCATTGTTCGCTACACCCACGCCGTAGCCTTGACTGCGCTGTTGGTTGCGCCTCAATTCGCCGCTCGAGTCACCCGATTCCGGAAACTGGCGGTTGCAAAGCCTGCGGCACCGTTTAAGAAACATTTAGACGGAACTAGCTCGTAATGTTCGATGTGTGGTCTTCTTAGGTGATCCTGAAAGAGAACTGCATGTTTGTTTAAAACAAAATGAAGCGGAGTTGTTTTTACTACATAAACCATTTTTAATAGGCATAGACACGAACTACGCAGCCACTCCGTGCTGTAACATTACGCGTCGTCGCTCGACCTATTAGCTCCGTCAAAGGAGGGCGCCAGCGAGGTGGCGCCACCAAAACATCCCGTTGCCAATCCGCGCGTGTCGCAGCTCCCAGGTAAAATCCTCTTCTCACTTTGGTTGCAAGCGGCGACACACAGATGACTCCTTAGATATGGCTAATGACAGCCTGAGGCCTGCGGTCCAGCCCGATCCGCTCTCTTGGGCACGGGCCCGCCCGTGACCCGCTCTTCATTTCCGACAGCCGACCTGCAGCAACCCGGCGTCGCGAATGTTTGAGAGCCCGCCTATTTTTGCCCAGCATGAATAGTTCACAAATAGCGCGGCTGGCTGCCCACTTTCACTGCTACACTGACTACGGTAAATCAATAGTCAATGCAGTAAGCACCTTTTCTTTTTTTCCCGCTACTATACACATATTTGCGCGGCAGCAGCTATTTAAAAATTGCTCCCATCGTCTTTTTGTGCGACCAAACCCGCGTATCTAAAAGGACGGAGAAATAAGCATGGCAAGCAACAATAAACTACACAGTGTGCCAAAGTTGAAAGGGAAACGCCACGACGGGTTCGAGACAAAAGACGGGCAAAGTTTTAAATTGTACTCCCGCGGTCACAGCCAAAAAAAAAAAGAGATGTTGGTTTTGCGGTTGTTTTGTTGCTTAGGAAAGCTCCCCACAAGGGCAACCTCTGCGCCCATATTGTGGATGCACGTACTCGTATGTACAGACGGTTTCCGCCTGCGAAAGTGCGCATTGTGCAGGCGCGTATCTGTGCGTGCGTGTTGATGGGGAGAAGCGTCTGTAAGTCGGCGGCGCCGTCAGTGACGCAAATGAATGCCGCGCCGTTGATGCTCCTGAAGATCAGTCGGGTACACAAACACCAAATCGATATAACTACCTATGCAAAGACGCGCACATGCTCCAGCATGTCTCCACCGCTGTGATCTCTCCCCAACCACACGAACAAACTTCCAAAAACATGCTGCTGCTAAAAAGAAAAGTAAGGGCCGGCTTGGTTTGTCTTCGCAGAGCTTGAATGCAAAACACCTGCCTTCATGAACAGCAATGAGCCGAAGCCGGCCCTCGGGCTGGCCCGTACATGCGAGGCCTCTATGGCAGCCTGTCCCGGTCGCCGTTTCCCATGTTTCTCTATGGGAGGCACGCTTGTTTTTAAAGTGTTTTTTTTTTAGGTGCGCCGCGTTACGTAGTTTATGGCACTCGCGCTATGCGTGTGCGCTTTCGCTGTGTCACTCACCCTAGTTTCGTGCCTCAATTGTAGCAATAACAGTTTATAAGCGCGTTGAAGCGGAGAGGTCACTTCCATAGCGTTCAAGCCAGTGTCCATCAAGGTCAGAGCTATACTCCGTTTCACCTTATGTTGCACGCAGCGAAGGCTAGAAGCCGCGAGCTCCTAGTGGTGGCAGCTGCACCATGGTGCACGAGGCAGCGCGCCGAGATGCCTGCGCGACGGAGGCTCGCGCTTGTAGCCTTTCCTGCCGTGTACATCATAAGAGTGGAAAATGAGGTCTAGGACGCTCCCGATCGGGAAAAAAAAAGTCGCGCTCAAAACAATATACATATATTTTTTTTCCATTTTGCAGAGCGAGCTTTTGCTCCATGTGCTCACGCTCTCTCAGGTCACTCAACGATCCCGAAACGACAAACGCAAAAAGCGTCCTCCGAGTCCGCCGAATCAGCTCAAGGCCACGAGGAACTCACACCTTGTCCGTCGATTCTCCTGGGCGGCAGACGCCGCGACCGCCGCATGCTGACAGCACCGACACCACCACCCTACTACTACTGCGCCCCGCAAGCAAAGGAGAGGACGCGCTCTGGGTGTTCCTTCTTCCCTCTTCTCCCCGGCGTCCCCACCGAGGTGTCCTCCTCTCCCCGCAAGCAGCGCCCATCAGGCCTCCTGCACCTGCATGACCTTGACACGCTGCTGAGAGGGCCAAAAAAGCGGGCCTCGCCACGTTGCATGTGCACGGTCGTTGTTCTCCTTGGCACTCCGCTGTCCACAACGCTTGCCGGCGGTCCTTGGTTTGCCTTCTGCAAGCATGGTGGCTAAAAGGCTATCCACTCGCTTCGACCTGTTTTGGGCGACGTTATTTTTCCGGTTGACCACGGTGCGGGTCCGTCATCGTCAGGAATCTCACGCAACTACGCCAACAACAGGGAGTGTTGCGGATCGTTTTCACTGTCGCGCAACGCTCTGCAACCCCACTACAGATACCCGGCACTCCCCATGCAGGGCCGTCGGCGCGCAGGCGCAGTATCGGCCTTCTTGTTCGTGGAGAGCTTAGCGGAGAGGGAACGCGGTCTGCGAAAACTCCCTAATCCGTTCTGCAGACGCAACAGCGGTACCTACAGCGGGAACAAACAAAAAAACAAAATCGTTTACGCGTTGGTTGAGTGCCTCTGCATCCACAACTCCACGGGTTTTTTTACCTGCGCAAACCTAAAAATCGTGCCGGTTATTATAATTTTTTTCGCACGGCTATTTTATGCGAAACGGTATATTGTTGCGACCAGCTCATCTCCTGTGTTTGTGGGGATCGACCTTGCATTCCGGTGCGGACGACGACCAAGCGAACGTCGAGACCGGAGAAGCGCCTCTCAGGCCTCGGCTCAAGGGCATTGGAACTGACGGTGTGTTTAGTCTACGGCGGCTGCCTTCCCCGAGAACAATGCCGTCGCTGTGTTCTGTCTAAGGCGTGCATCCGAGAACGCCAGACAAAATCCGACCCTGAACAGAGGGGCAGTCTGTTTTGTCTGCGTCCACCGGATGCTAGACAATCCTCTACTAGGCGCCTTCAGTTCGGAGAAGAACAACGACCGAGCATCGGGGCCGAGAGGAGGATGCTGACGTCGAGGCCAGCTTTGGAATGCGGCACTAACCGACCAATAGCACGGCAGCACCAGAACCCCCAGTTTTATTATATAAGGACCTGTCCGCTGCCGATTCCTGGACTCCCTTTGCCAATATGCTACACGATATACCCATGTAAATAAACTAGTTTTCTGTCCTGTTAAGTTTTCCAGATCTGTTTCCCCGACTGTCTGGCTAGGACGTTGTTCGCGAGAAAGGTTGGACGCCAGCGAGATGGCCATGCTACCCGAGAGACCAGGCTGGGCGTCGACTCATAACAGCTGGTGGCAGCGGTGGGATGCTGAACAACGCGAATCAAGACCCCCACAGACTCCACGAACCGATGACCACACATGTGGGTGAGTGTTCGGCTTTTGTCCCTAGAGACACACCAGGCTTTCGCCACAATTAATTGTTTGTTAGACGAAGCGGGTGGTTGGATATTCTGAGGCGTGGGTTCTAACGAAGCCGTCAGGATAGTAACAGAGCCAACATTCAGAGCAATCATGAACCTTAGTTCGTTAGGCAAGGCAGATCTGTTTCTGATTTGCGAGGGACGGGTTGTGGAGGGGTGAGAAACAAAACGAAGGCGCTCATCATTGAGGCCATCAAAGCCGCGGGAGCAGATGCGGATGAGCTTGCGGAGAGTTTGGGCTTAGCTTAGGACAGACTGAGAGAGGAGCTCTAAAGCCCGGTTCCACAGTTGCGTTTGACTGCGTTTGACTGCGTTGCGGCAGCGAGACACCAGGACATCCCTGCTGCTTATATCGCGTGCCAGAAGATTCCTTGAATTGGATTCCACGCTTCGCACGAAGCACAGATGTGCCGGTGACTCGCTTTCGGTTCTCGCCGCAACGCAGTCAAGCGCACTCAAACGCAGAGTGTCTGAACCGGCCTTAAGCGGGTTTCACATGCAGCGATTTTGGCCCTAGAGCGGCGCGATTTCTGCCGTCGCGGCGCTCTGGCCAGCCGCAGCGGCGGAGCGGCACGGTTCCACCAGGTTGGAAATTTTTCGCGGCGGCAGAGCGGCAGCTGCCGCGCTGGCCACTCACAGAGCGGCGGGAAATCACGTGACAGGAGGAGAAATATTGCGGGAAAGCTGGCGCATAGGACGGTGGCGTTTTCACGTTCTCGAAGCAGACGACAAGCAGAGAAAGTACGCAAGCCACTGGTTTGAGGTTTCTTTTTTCCGGTGGGTCGAGCTTCTTTGCTTCAGCAGTCGCGTCGAAACTGTTCAAGAGGTTATGGAGGAGTGAGGATTGCTGCCCCTTCCTCGGAATTTGTTTTCTCAATGAATTACGCGGCTCTTTTTTACTTTCCTTGCCTGAGTACCAACTGTAGCGAGCGCAAGAGACGCTAATCGGAAGTGGCTTGTGCGAGCGCTAGTGAGAAAAACAGACGAAGAAGAAGAATAACTGAGCGAAATTGATGTGTCTTTTCCAACACAGATCGTCACACCAAGTAAGACAAAATGTATCGTGCCCAGTTCAATGAACTGCTTATCAGTGAAGTGTCGAAGCGTCGGGTTCCTTGGGACGCACCAAATAGAAGCTCTGGGAAGAGGTGACTGAGGCCGTGAAAGTGATCGACATGACCGGTATGAAACCACTCCATAAATGGAACCCCATTTCGGAGATACCAATGACTCCAACGCCGTCCAGGAGGTTTGGGTCGGCCATATCAGTTGGAGTCTTTACATCCGAGGAAGGCGCTGCCCGTGACGCTGCCGGGGATGATCCGACGTTTCATTCTCCGCGACAACGAAGTTCGAGAAAAAAAAACAAAAACCTTAAACAAATAAGATTAAGATTTATTTAGTATTTTAAATGCATTCTTTTTGTTTTATTTAGTTGAAATTAAAGGGGAAACTGAAAACTAAGGCATAAAAATTGTTGTTAGAAGCCGCAGTAACCGACTCTGCGCATCTGCTTGCTGCAAGCAACATTGGCCATCGCAACGGCAGAAAACGCTCATGTGAAATGAAACCTCGCGATTCGTGCGCCGCGCCACTATACTTCGTTTCAGCTGGTCCAGACACAGCCAAAGCTAGAAGCGCGAGCTCCGGGCTTTCAGCATCCCTGCCAAGCACGCGTGCTCGTGCAGTCCGGCACTGTTCTGGGCACATGCTCGCGCTTGTAGCATCGGCTGCGTCCTGGACCCAAGCTGAAACGAAGTATGGCAGCGGCAGCGATTTCGGCGGCGGAATCGCTGCATGTGAAAAGAGGGAGCGAAGCGACCGCGTCGAACTCCCGGTAAGATCGAAGCCCTCACAGAGTGTCTCCGCGACAGCCGAGATAATGGAAGCCGAAGTTCGACGCGTGCTGGAACTGGGTGTAATTGAACCCGGAGAGAGCGACTACACGTCTCCATTGATCCTAGTTGAAGTGCCGTGAAAAGACACAAGGCCGTGACTGATTACAGGAAACTTAACGCAATCACGCCAGATCAGACCTATACAACCCAACATCGAAGAGAGGCTCGAGACGGTGAGCTCGGCCCATTTCATTTCAACCTTAGATTTGGTCAGGGCTACTGGCAGGTACCCCTTAAGGTGTATCCACACGACGGACCAAATTGCTGGTTTGGTCCGCGGGCCGCGCATCACGTGATCTTACGTCACCGGTTTTCGAGGTCCGCCGGCGGTCCGCGGCCCGCGCTTCTGAGAAATGCCAAGCGACTTTTCTCGCCCGGACCTTGGCGGCGGACCGCGGCGTTTTTAGTATAATTGAAGCGCTAAGTCTGGCAACAAGCTGGCTGTTGACCGCCAACTGTTGAAGACGAAGAAGACGAACCTTTTGTTGTGCGACGAAAAGAGTTGACTATGCAGACCAAGATCTTTCCTGCACATCCAGGGCTTCATCCAGCATGCCCTTTTCGGTTCACTTAAGTCCTCCTCGTCCTCAATAGTCAACGCCAGGGCCACCGCGGCCAAACGTCTCTTTCGTTCAACCTCATCTTGGCTCCTTACAAATAGCCTCAAAGCAGCTCGCTGCATGCGTTTGGTGGAGCTGTGAGGTCGAGGGTTAGACCGGCCCGTTCGCTCTGTCGTCTGCTCTTTTGGTCCGCCGTGTGGATGCTCATTGCAGCCGGGCGGCCCGCGGGCCGCGCATCACGTGATCAATCGGTCCGCGGCCCGGTCCGTCGTGTGGATACACCTTTAAAGGTGTATCCACACGACGGACCAAATTGCTGTTTTGGTCCGCGGGCCGCGCATCACGTGATCTTACGTCACCGGTTTTCGAGGTCCGCCGGCGGTCCGCGGCCCGCGCTTCTGAGAAATGCCAAGCGACTTTTCTCGCCCGGACCTTGGCGGCGGACCGCGGCGTTTTTAGTATAATTGAAGCGCTAAGTCTGGCAACAAGCTGGCTGTTGACCGCCAACTGTTGAAGACGAAGAAGACGAACCTTTTGTTGTGCGACGAAAAGAGTTGACTATGCAGACCAAGATCTTTCCTGCACATCCAGGGCTTCATCCAGCATGCCCTTTTCGGTTCACTTAAGTCCTCCTCGTCCTCAATAGTCAACGCCAGGGCCACCGCGGCCAAACGTCTCTTTCGTTCAACCTCATCTTGGCTCCTTACAAATAGCCTCAAAGCAGCTCGCTGCATGCGTTTGGTGGAGCTGTGAGGTCGAGGGTTAGACCGGCCCGTTCGCTCTGTCGTCTGCTCTTTTGGTCCGCCGTGTGGATGCTCATTGCAGCCGGGCGGCCCGCGGGCCGCGCATCACGTGATCAATCGGTCCGCGGCCCGGTCCGTCGTGTGGATACACCTTAAGGGGTATCCACACGAAGGAGAAATCCGCCACTTTCCTCCGCGGATCGCGCATCACGTGAGACATACGTCATCCCTTTTTGCGCCTCGCGGCGCCGTTCCACTCCGTGGCGGAGGCGCGGAGGCTTCGTTCTGTCAGCACGAAAGCTCCGCAGTTGCACGCGGCGGAGCCGGGGACGGAGTTTCCCGGGTTGTTGACGTCACGGCATCCGTCCGCGGATGTTCTCCTTCGTGTGGATACCCCATTAAAGGGGTATCCACACGAAGGAGAAATCCGCCCTTTCCTCCGCGGAGCGTGCATCACGTGAGACATACGTCATCCCTTTTTGACGCCTCGCGGCGCCGTTCTCCTCCGTGGCGGAGGCGCGGAGGCTTCGTGCCGTCAGCACGAAAGCTCCGCAGGCGCGCGTCGGCGGAGCCGAGGACGGAGTTTCCCGGTGATGTTGACGTCACGACATCCGTCCGCGGAGTTCTCCTTCCGTGTGGATCCGGGGTATCCACACGGAGGGAACTCCGCGGACGGATGTCGTGACGTCAACAACCCGGGAAACTCCGTCCTCGGCTCCGCCACGCGCCTGCGGAGCTTTCGTGCTGACAGATACGAAGCCTCCGCGCCTCCGCCACGGAGGAGAACGGCGCCGCGAGACGTCAAAAGGGATGACGCATGTCTCACGTGATGCGCGGTCCGCGGAGGAAAGTGGCGGATTTCTCCTTCGTGTGGATACCCCATTAAAAGTGTCAGCTAGCTAGAGGAGAGGTAACTCTACCTTGGACACGAGATCGGTCGCGGGCGTAGAAGGCCCTCCGAGATAAAACTTGCCGCTATTGAAGAGTACCCGCGTCCGCTCACAAAGACGGCAATTCGTGCCTTTCTCGGCCTAACCGGCTATTACCAGCACTATATCGCCAATTACTCTGAAATAGCCAGCCCGCTGACTGACGCGCTCCGAAAGACAGAACCGCAGCAGGTTCTTTGGAATGATCAGAAAGAGCAGGCCTTCGGCACCTTGAAAGGCGTGTTGATGCGGAGGCCAGTCTTGAGAGCGCCCGATTACGAGAGGTCCTTTGTCATTCAATGCGACGCGAGCGACCGCGGAATGGGAGTGGTGCTGAGCCAGACGGATTGTAACAACGAGGAGCACCCGATCCTGTACGCCAGTCGCAAACTCACGACTCGGGAAGAAGCTTATAGCGCCTCCGAGAAAGAATGTGCCTGTTTGGTTTGGGCGGTGCAGAAACTGGCTTGCTACGTTGCCGGAACGAGATTCACCATTGAGACAGACCATTGTCCTCTCACCTGGCTAAGGAACATGTCACCCAAAAATGGTCGTCTGCTCCGCTGGAGCCTCGCGCTGCAGCAATATTCGTTTGACATTAAGTACAAGCGGGGTAAACTGCATACGAATGCCGACAGCTTGAGCCGCTGCTCCTAGGCTGATGGAATCGATGTAATGGATTTCCCCCTTACGCGGAAAGTCTATTTGTGCGTCCACAAAATTGTTAGTGAAGTATTGATACTAGGTTTTAAGAAGTATTCCTAGTTTGTTTGAGTCTTAACTGTGCATTTACGTTAGTTATTTAGGGTTTTCTTTTCACGGGAGTCCGAGTTTATTGCTTTTGTTCTCCGTATTAGTTCCAAGCAATAGCAATGTTGATTTTAGTCTTGCTTTTGTTAAGAACGCTTCGGTGTTATGCCTGGTGTGTCTCGGGGGACGGGCTGGGCGCTTGCCTACTGGGTGGTTTGAGGTTGTCGACAGCGGGGGTGCTGGCCATCATTGTTGTTGAACCGACCCAAGGCAGGGCAGATGCAAGACCTAAAGCGGCTGGGATTACAGCGTCACCATCCCAGCGTCATCGACTGCGATCTTCGGCCGAGTGGCTGCTGACCGACTCCACCTCAGGATCGACTTCGGGCGGCGGAGGTGCTGTTATGACCCGTCTCCATCTCCCTGTGTTTGAGAGGATCGACCTTGCATTCCGGTGCGGACGACGACCAAGCGAACGTCGAGACGGTTGGCGTGCGATCCGAACCCTTTTTGCACGTTCGACCGAAACCGGAGAAGCGTTTCTCTCGGGCCTCGGCTCAAGGGCATCAGAACAGACGTGGCCGTCGGTGTGTTTGGTCTACGGCGTCTGCCTTCTACGAGAACGTTGCCGTCGGTGTGTTCTGTCTACGGCGTCTGCGTTCTACGAGAACGCCAGACAGAATCCGACCTTGAACAGATGGGCAGTCTGTTGTGTCTGCGTCTACCGCATGCAAGACAGTCACCTACTAGGCGCCTTCAATTCGGAGAAGAACAACGACCGAGCATCGGGGCCGAGAGGAGGATGCTGACGTCGAGGCCAACTTTGGAATGCGGCCCTGACCAACCAATGGCGTGGCAGCTCCAGAACCCCGAGTTTTATTATATAAGGACCTACCCGCTGCCCATTCGGTGCACTCCTTTTGCCAATATGCTACACGATATACCCATGTAAATAAATTAGTTTTCTGTCCTGTTAAGTTTCCCAGATCTGTTTCCCCGACTGTCTGGCTAAGACGTTGTTCGCGAGAAAGGTTGGACGCCAGCGAGATGGCCATGCTACCCGAGAGACCAGGCTGGGCGTCGACTCATAACAGCAGTACCTAGCATCCGGCTGGCGTACAAACTCTGTTTAAAATCGCATCATTTTGAAATTTCAAGCGCAGATGCGCAGATTTTGGTATGTCAGCTATCGTAGTAATACTATGCTAGATAAAAAAAACTAACACGGGTCCAACTGAAAACTGTGTCAGATTGGCCGGTCTCTCCGGCGAAAGTAAATCCGGTTGCTGTACCTTTTTCACTATACAAAGTTCGTACTGGTGTAGGCCTTTAGCGACCATGAGTGGAAGTCTGAAATAATAAATAAAAACGTGCTCTCCTGCCGCAATAAAACGCAGTAGTTGAGTGTAGTACTGCCGGCTGACTCAACTGCTATTTAAGTAACGGAAAAAAAGAAACGCTAGTTGATCATTTACCGAAATAGAACAACAGAGAGCTATAGGCTGATTTTGGAGTATCAACTATTCTAAGAACGCGAACCACTTTACAATGGCAGCCTCGAGCGAGAGTTCGATGTTCCAGCACAGCCCGCCGCTACAGCCCAAAGATGGAGAACGAGACCATCCCATTTAGCGCTCTCTGGCGGCACCATTTTGTTCGACAGCAGCGCCCTCTCCACATCCGGGAAATTCAGCGGGTTGTTCGGGGTAAAACGAGAGTGAGGGCACGCGCCCGACTCCGTTAGCAGACGACAGACAGTACGTAACTGAACGAA
>JAZHYW010062097.1:0-41111 GCA_037355805.1 Ixodes ricinus
TTATCGCAAAGCGGCGGGAACGGAGTGGACTGGGTAGGGAACGCGCGCGATGAAATGTCCATACAGCTTGCAATTCGCGTACCAAGTGTTGATGAAACTTGTGTCGTACGAAACGTGGGACAGACAAGCGGGAATCAATACCAACTGCAACACCTGTGCTCTGTGAAAGTGCACTTCTACGCCAGAACAATTTAGGAAACAGCGCAGCATCACCTGAAGCACGGTACAGGAACTCACCAACTTGAAGGCAGCTCTCCGGTGTGCCGCACAACCAAAGTGAGCCTTCGGTCATTTGAACGAAGCGGCACCACGATTGCACACTGCCAAGCACGACTCCACGCAATTTCCGTCTGCTAAACTGTATCCAAATATATTGCACGCTTCACTGAAGACCTGGAAGATTCCGATGGTCAACGAGAGCACAGAAACTTCGCTTTAAAATTTACTTGCGGTATCCGAATCAATCCGGAGATCCGAGAAACGTAGGGCCGATTGTCTCTTTCGTGGCAATATCCCCGTCGGTCACCAGCGAAATGCACACCGTTCCTCCTTCTGTTCACGTTATACCTATGTCAGACACCACGCTGAGCTCTGAAGTCGCTTTCGACTGGCCTCAAATGACGGCTTCCGCGTCTGAAATCAACTCGCCGACACGAACGACAGCAAACAAAGCATCCGGACAAGCTCCGTCCCAGCTGGGACCAGCCGCTGCCTGGGCGCTGCCATCTTCCCTGTGACGTCACGTATTTGGTTTGGTCATTTGACGAGTGGTCACATTTCCGTACAATGGCAGCCGCCTTATAGGGGTCACTTTCGAGTGCAGACTGGAACCCCCGGTTTATCGCTCTAAGCCCCTCTACCTCGTTGGCTTGGCACTTTAAAAAATATATTTGAGAAGCTTCACTTTTACTTTTCACCGGACAGATGATGTTTATCTCCGGTTTTGTCGTCAGCAGAGTGTTTGGTACGCGAAACTAGCTTTGTGCCAGATATGATACGTTATGCATTTAGGGAAAGTGTTTTGTACTTTTGCTTTACTGCCTGGCATGGCCCGTTTTATTTTATAACGATGATGTACGCAGCAGTAGCTTGTGCAGCGCTTTGTTTTCGACAGGGAAAACACTCTGGAATGTGGGAATATTTTGCGAGGCAATGAAAATACCCATTTTTGCCTATATCATCGTGGGCACATTGAAGGAGCCGCATGTGTCGCTTTCTCAACAGATTGCGCTGTGATGTGTCACGGATGTGTAGTTAGACGATGCATTTTTATGAGAATATAAAAGGATGAGTTCACCTAGTAAAAATAAAAATTAAAAACAATGTTCCTATGGGATAAATCTAACTCGCATGGAACCATCAAATGACACGTTGGGACATTTATTTTGGCAAAAGGTGGAATATATATTATAAACAAACTGAACGTTCGTCCAAAAAGAAAGATAAAGCTTTGATTTTTATTCAGGTAAGCTCGTATTTTCTAACTTTGAAATAATAAACACACCATCTACCTGCACCGTTCTGGTAAATTACAGCATGACATATTCAGAAATTAACTGGTGCGGTCCCTTCGAAAGGCCCCTGCGCTATCGCGGTCGTTCGTTTGTTTTCTTTTCCAAACACGCGCTATAACTGTTGTTTTTGCTACGCAGTGCAAACATGGCGAATGGCCTCTCGGATGAAGAAATCCAAGATATTCTTTTTCCCGAGGGGAGCGAAGCAAGCGATGATTCAGATTTCGAGCTTGAAGAGGACGAAGATTCCGCCAGCAGTGACGAAGAAGTCCCAGGTGTCTCTCATGTCACTGAAAGCTCTAGTGCCGGAAGTGGAGAAACATTGCAGTGGAAGAAAAAAGCGCTCTCTGTCCCCACAACGTGCACAATTTTCCGAGGAAACTCAGCTTTGCCTCCGGAGATATTGAAGCTGGAAACACCGTACCAGTTTTTTCGATATTTTTTTACGGACCAGCTGATAGCATTCATCTCCGAACAGTCCTCACTCTACAGCGTGCAAGTCGACGCTGGAAAGCCAACTCAGGTGACGCCAAGCGATGTCAGAAAGTTCCTGGGAATCTGCATCTACATGTCCCTGGTGCACCTGCCGAGTGTTCGAGACTACTGGGACTCAGAGCTCGGAAACAAGACAATATCTTCTATAATGTCAGTGAACACCTTTGAAAAAATAAGGCGGTTCTTACACTTCTGCAACAACGAAGAAATGGACCCGTGTAAAGAAACACGAGACAGGCTTTTCAAAATCAGGCCAGTTTTTGAAGCCTTGAGAAGAAGATTTCTTTCTGTTCCCATGGAAGAATGTCTCTCACTCGACGAACAAATGTGCAGCACTAAAGCCCGACATTTCTTGAAGCAGTACATGCCCAACAAACCCCACAAGTGGGGCTACAAGCTGTTTGTGCTCAGTGGCGTGTCCGGATACGCTTATGACGTGGAAATCTACACCGGTCAGGAAAACTGTCCGTCAAAAAGGAGACCAGCGGAGCCAGACCTCGGTGCTACTGGAAACGTTGTCGTGAGGCTCAGCAGGCAGATCCCAAGGAACGCTAACCACAAGCTTTATTTTGACAATTATTACACTTCACCAAAGGTTATGGTCTACCTTGCAAAACAGGGGATCCTTTCTTTGGGCACCGTAAGGAGAAACCGCATCCCAAACTGCAAGCTCCCCACTGAAAAAGAACTGAAAGGAAATGAAAGGGGGACAACAGTGGAGAATGTTGCCTGCGTTGATGGAGTTGATGTGACCGCGGTCGTCTGGAAAGACAACAAGAGTGTCACGCTCCTTTCTACGTTCGTGGGAGCGGAGCCCAAGGGACAAGTGGAGCGATATGATCGCAAGACAAAAAGCAAGGTCCAAGTTGAATGCCCCAACATAATCGTCCAGTATAACCTCCACATGGGTGGGGTGGACCTCCTGGATGGACTCATGGGTCGGTACAAGATTGCCATGCGATCGAGGAAGTGGTACTTCAAGCTCTTCTATCACCTCATTGACCTCACCATGGTGAACTCCTGGATACTCTACAAAAGAAGTAGAGGCGACTCTGCCGCAACACCTCTTGCAACGTTTCGAAAGGAGGTTGCCCAATGCCTCGCAAAAGAGGGAGAAATGGTAGCCAAACGAGGCAGACCGTCAGCAGAGCTACAACGCGAAATCGAAGCAAAAAAGAAGAAAGGGCCTGCCACGCACGTTCCTCCACAAGACATCCGGCTTGACCAGCTCAGTCACTGGCCTCAGTGGATGGACACCAGACAGCGCTGCAAACTTCCACAGTGCCCGGCGCTCACGTTTGTGAAATGCGACAAGTGTGGCGTCGCTCTTTGCATCAACAAGAAAAAGAATTGCTTTTATGCTTTTCATAACCGATAGTACCCCAAATGCATGGTGTATCATATATGATACACGCATGTTTTATTGATTTCAAAGGCTAAAAATAAAGCTGGAATTTTTTTATTAATTTTTCGTAGTTTCTTTCGGTGCAATAGACCGAGAAAATATTTTTCAGGAATATATAAAAAGTCATGCATTGTGGGGTTAAGCGCGAAACACATGTACGACGAAGCCGTCCGATCCGACATCCGATCTGACATCGAATCCGACGTCCGATCGCTGCTCCTGCTCGCAGCAAACGATTATCCGAGACATGCTTCCGACCGAGCTTGCGACGCGTCGTTCCGACGGTTTCGATCGGCTCCGCTCAGTTCCGTGACCAGTGCGTTTTGCCTGACTTCCTACGATTGCCCTTCTACTTTTCTTGGCAATGGAGTGGAAGGTACAGACACGCGTTCCTTCTCATTTTGAGTGATTTTGAGCTCTGAATAAAGCTCTGGGCGGGCCCTTCTCCTCTCCCCGAAAATGCCAAGGAAAGAAAAAGGAACGCACAACCGGATCCTTGCACCTGAATAGCCCGCTCCCCAAAACGCGACGTCCTCATGACGTTCCCGCTACCTGCGTCGTCATTGGCTGCGGCCATCCGACCGCCGCAATCGCCTCTGGACAGTCGGTCGCATGCCGCAAAGCCGTTCCGACGTTGCGACACGACCAAACAAGCTGCGTCTGACCGCCGTATTGCCTGATCGGACGTCGGATAGGGCGGTTTCGTCGTACATCTGTTTCGCGCTTTACTTTCGATTCTTCCACCGCAGTCGCGGTCAGGGGCGCCCTTCTACAAGAGCGTTTCAGCTAAAATTAAAAAGCACGTCATTGTATCTTTCTTCAACACGTGCAACATCTCGCTACAATCGTTCCTCGAAAGCAGACGTCTCACACATGTCTCCTAGATCAATTTCACTGAAAGCAAAACAGCCCATTGCAAACATTGTACAGCACACTGGCTAAAGGCTAATCTTTTTCAACATGCATTTCCACAATGCAGCAGCTAACACTGTCAATGGCAGCCCACTCTGTGTGTGCTGTCCCAATGCATAGCTACTCATTCTATTCCACATCGTCACAATGATCCAACTATTCCATTCATACAATCATTCATTCTCTCGTAAATGCTTCGACACCTTCTCGCAAGAATATAACAAGGAGCACAAGAAGCAGACGCCTACCGTAACTGCCCCGTGGTGACTCCAAACCTTGTTGTTTTTTGTGCTCCTGGTTATGTATTTGCAAGGAAGTTTCGGCAACCTTCGAGGGTGGGTGCACGATTGTATAAATGGGACGATGCGAAATAAAATAAGTCGCTGCGTCTTGAGACCTGCTTGGTTGTTTGAATTTCGTTGTTCTTAGTACAAGTCTCTTATATTATGGAGTTCGTTCGCCAGATCACTTTGGTTTTTATTGGCTTTCAATATTAATAAGAATGAAACTGCAAAAACAATATAACACAGGACATTCACTCTGGGTCTACATCCGGGTATAAGTTTAAAGCAAAATTCTTCAATTTAATCATAGTTTTCTTGAAAAGCGATCAGTTCGTGTGCTAAGAGGTTGAATCCATTGTACAGGAACAATATTCCAGAAGGTAAGGACGCAAGTGAGCTGGTGAATACATTCTCTTCTCTAGGGGTCATTTCGTATTTCCTCAGACTCCTAGTGCTTCTAAATGTTTAACACACATTTATGTGCGAATTCCATCTCATTGTCTATCGTTACACTAAACTCTTGAGAGTGATTCTGTGGCACTGAAACAACATTACCTAAGACATAGAATTGTGCCACAAAAAAAAATGGAAAAAGCACACACCATTTCTCACTACGAAATGTACTAGAAATACGTTGGGGGCATTAATGACTTGACGGCAATTATAAATTTAATTTTTCTTTTTACGGTGTTTTTCGATTTTACAATTATCATCGTACTGGATCTTCGTTGAGTTAGACCCCGTGCACTCCTTGTAGGCTTCTTCGCAGTCAGTTGGAGGATCATAGTATACTGTATAATAACCCATCCACAGTGTACAGCCTGAAAGATCAGAGAGACGCACTGATGTAATAGTCACGCGGAGCAGTCATGTCGCACAGTTGACAACATTTGAGATATAACTAGGGTCTGAAAAGTGTACAATAATTATAGGATGTATACAACCTGCAAGTATTCAAGAGCGGGAAGGCACACGACGCGTTTGCTCATTTCAAAAACGTACTTCCTTTAAAGTACAAGATACACCACAGGAGTATTTTAGGTAAGATACTCATTAGTTATATTTAATTAAAATTTTTTATAGAAGACTTCGAGGGAATACAAATAGTTCAAACTCTAATTCTAACTTCTGAACATACTTGAAAAGCCTATTTTTCATTTTAATTTTTCTTTTATAAATTGATAGTTTCAGGGAAAAAAAGAAAGAAAAGAAAGACAAGACGCTGCTTGGAGTTATTTTAATAAAGATTGACATGTTATATGCTAATATATATTGCTATCATATTTCCATATATGGTCACACGTCGCATGAAAAGTTTTTTGCATATGAATTTCTAGAGACATACCTAATTCAATGAGTTCAGGGATAATTAAATTCTTAAAAAAACACACACAAGGGTCGGGGAGATGCAGAAGTCTATGAATCTCTTTCATACGGAAACGTAATGATATCCTTTAAACAAGGCTTCCGTATACGGAAATGTGACGCGAACTTTCCCTTCACACGCAGGTTCTCCTCTACGTGCGGGAAGATTCTTCTCTCCTTGTTTCCTCCCGGGAAGGCGACGCCATATTTGAGCGAGGTCGTGCATCGCCCCTAAGACGAAAAGGCCTTTGTGCTGAATAATGAAAATCCCCTAAAGTCGCAGACATGGGGTAAGGATTGGCTACGAACTCAGCGTTCTACGGAGACTTGTCGTCCCCCAGTAATGCTACGAGTCTCGGCCGAACCCTGACAAAGCACTCGTCTCTTTCACCGCCCGGTCAACGTTGCCAGATTGGCTGAGTTGCACGACTGCCCATAACTACGCTGCTTGCACGAGCAGTACCTGCCTCTACCCCCATGGCTGGACTCCCATCACTCGACGTACAACCGTCTCGGGGGCACGGCTGCTACAGCAACTGCAGTCTATTCTGAAATACGTATGTTTGGAAGCACAGCGTCTCGTTTCGCCGTACTTCAGGGAACAGGCCGTTTTGAAACGGAAACCTTGACGGCGCTTCAAACGACGGTTGGCGGACTGGAAAAGGGCCATTCGAGAAAACGTCGGCGTTCGCAAAAACGTCGTTCATCAAAACTGGGCCATCCAGCTGGCCGAAGACGCTGCTAGAGCCCAAGGGCTCTTGGCCGACGCCTAGGATCACCAGCTTCTCCAATAAAGTTATTTCTCTCTCTCTTCCAACTTTGTGCCACCCGACTGAAGGGAAAGCGAGGGAGGGAGGGAGGAGAGAGGGGGGGGGGTCGCGGGAGGCAGGTTAAGAGCTCAGTGGAAGCTTCTCACACAGCTTTCCTCTTTAGCAGACCGAACGCTGGAGAGGAGGTCGACTCCTCTACCAGGAGCTAAAGCGGAAAGAGGTGAAAGGAGCTTCCACATTACTTTATAACTTATCACCGACTATTGTAACATTTCCCGCCGGCCAAATCGCCGCCCGCTTTTCTGCTGTCTCGACGCTCGTTGTTTATTTCGTCTGGCACGAGGTCGCTCCCATTAAACTTTCAGTTTGATACGGAATTTTCCTCGCTTCTGCTCTTGTCGTTCGTGACAGTATGGGCAAGTGTCTTACTCGCTTTCTAAGCGTTAAACATGCACGTCATGCTGTGAGGATCGCGCACTGGGCGATCAGACCACTATGCTTTTGTTGGAATGATTAGTGGAGATACGCCTAGTTAGCTGCCTTTGTCTCCGCTCTGGCATACAACCCTGTGCACTTCTCCTGGCTCCTATTCGCACACTTCGATTCTCTTTCTCATCTTGACGTTTGACTGTGTCAGTAAAGTAGCAAACACTGTTGTCTCAGCTGACGTCTACCGTACTTCCCCCCTGAAACACCAAGGACGCCGCAAGGCATTGTAATGAAATGCAAGGAGTCATAATGCAATCTCTCACACTCAAACGCAAATGTGTGAACCAATCTTTAGGGTGAAAGGAGCATGGCACTGCTAAGAAGAGACGGTTGTTGTTATGTTGTGAAGGCACTCAAATCACTTTCATCAGAAGTAAAATATGCAAAACAGCAAGGAAGAAGGACGAAGTCCTTCCGTCCTTGCTGTTTTGCGCTATTTTACTCATGATGAACAACCAACTAGCCCGCCACCTCATCTTGTTGCAATAACTTTCAGTTGTCTTCAGTATGTTACTCCACCTCTAAATAAGGTTTCAGGTATACTTATATATATCAGTTATTCACTCACCATGTTGTCCATCTTCAAAAAGGGTTTTGTGACTTGACACTGTTCTTCGAGGCTCAAGTAAAGTAGTTTCCTATCTTGTTCTGTTTGACGCAGAAAACAAAAACAAAAACACGTATAAAACTTGTCTTCAGATTTTTTTACAGCTATTACAAGAAGAGCAAGTATGCGGAGTAGCATGTATAAAAATATATTTTTCTAAACCTGTTGTTTTTATTTTCTTTATCTCAGGGTTTATACGTATGAAGTACATCTTGTTTCTTTGTCTTTTGCGTTACCCTCAGTATAGAATGCAGTTGGAGGTAGGAACTGCACAGCAAAATGACAGCCACACAATGCAAATGGGAAAAAGCTTGTAGAAGTGACAACATATGTTGGAAGCTGGAGAAAAAGCTGTCCGAACAGCTTGACTGGCCCCGATCCCCCTTACAGGTAGACAACGGTGCAGAAAATTAAACTATTTTTATATAAAAAATTACCTGAAAAAGTACTACAAAAAAGTCAACAAACAATAAAGTGAAAAAGGCTTTGAATGAATGTGCATTACAGTCTCTCATTGTATACAGTGGTTACGAAATGCTCTGAAGAAGTGTGGACTGTAATGTCAGTCCGCTTCGAGGGAAACTAGGCAATAAAAATCAACAAATGTGTATATTGCAAAATAATATTCACGAAGCTCACCCAAGCTAGAAATACTATATCAATATTTAATTTATGAAAGTGTTTAGTAGTGTTGGTATGGTCCTATAATGCACTAAATACAGTATTTAAGGTGCGATAGTTCTAAATTTTTTAGGAGACATTAAACCGTCGTTTCAAAGAGCGAAGAACCTTTATTTTTTTGTCAATTTCCCACTACATTGAGCGGGCGAACCGGGTGCATATATCACGTGACGTTAATTTTCCCATTAAGTTTAGCAAGAAAACTGAATGTGCGTAGGGCACTTACATTGATCTTTTCAACGAAATTAGCTGAAAACTGAATTGGTGTATAAATCACCCGACATCATGTCACGTGATGTCAATTTTTCAGCTCAATTTAGGAGGGAGGGGCGATTGGTGTTTAGGTTCTGACGTCAAGTCACGTTACATTCAATTTTACGCAGCAGGGAAAGTGAAAGTGTGTAAGGTCACGTGACGTATACAATAGCTTTCACTGATGCCACTTTGTCAGACATAATGAAGAAAGGACGCGTAAGAGAGCACCTTCCGCTGCGTTAACGAGACGCTTCTTACAACCGGAATTGCGAGATAGAGCGCGGGAGAGCTTAGCGCCCGCTTCATTAACGAGACATTTCTGGCCACCAGAAAGAATTCTGGACTGACGTCATGGGCAAGCCATGCATCAATAATGACAGATGGGCCAGTTGGTACATGATTTTGTTTTTGACAAAATGCGCCCCGAGACAGGGACAGAATAAGTGAGACAACACGAAGCGCTTCGTGTTGTCTCCCTTACTCTGTCCCTGTCGTGAGCGCATATTGTCAAAAGCCGTGCGATATGACGTGAAAACCATCTTCAACTAAATTTTGCAGGGAAACTAATTTTGCACAAAGATCACGTGACATGACGTCAACTGATCTTTGCACCTGACATAGTTGGGTACGGGTCATGGAGATTGGTGTATAGGTGATGTGAAGTAATGTTCACGAAGTTTACGCAAGCTAGAAGATACCATATCATTATTGAAATGTGTTAAGGTGTTTAATAGTGTCTCTAAAGTCAGTTCAACCATTTGGGAGTGGTAATCTGTGCGAGCGGTTTCTACCATCCAAAATTCCGACTAATGAATGAAATCTGTCAGTGTTTTTTTTGTGTTTCTTTTTTTGCGTGATGCTAAATTGAACAAAAAATATTATTATCTTAATAATATTGTTTACCTTCACCGTCAACCCTGCATCGAACTGTTAAGTTATTATTAAAAACCACAATGCCTCAAAAAGTTTGTATACGTAAAAATCGTATGGCACGTGACACAAAAGTCTGAGCGCTCTCTATAGTGCAGTAGGAATATTCTATGTAAATTTGTTTTCGTAGATTTCCGGAGTTACGAATGCTGCAACATTTCCACTTACCTGCACAACACTTAGAAGAGGAATGAGCTGAGATAGTTGGCTATTCATTTCATGTGGAATGAGCTGAACACAGGAAGAAGAAAAGGAGCTAAGTAGAGGCACCCGACCACTGTACTACCAACTATTTATTGAATCCTCCATTTCTTCCACCATTGTTGTTCTTTTTCTTCTTTTTGTAGCGTGAGCTACACTGCCCGAGGTTGAGAAGTTTCGCGTGGCTCTCATAATGAGCCGTGCTCCGTGGTGCGCAAGCGCGAGGAGTAGTGACGTGAAACGGCGCGCAGCTGGCGGGGTGGAGCCGCCGTCGCCGCGGGCTCCGCCACCACCGCGCGCGCCTCGCCGGTCTGCGCAAGCGCGAGGAGCAGTGGCGTCACACGGCGCACAGCTGGCGTGCCGGAGCCGCCACCACCGCGGGCTCCACGCCACCGCGAACGCCTCGCCGGTCTTCGCATTCGAGACGTCATAGCCGCGCCAGACGCACTGGAGCCGCCGCGTGAACAGCTGTCCGCCTCCGTTGCGCAGTATCCTAGTCTGACGCTGCACCGAAGCCACTTGATAGCGCCTTTCATTTTGTGCGCATAAGCTTACGCTACGCATATCCTGGCATAACCAAGCTAAGCCACCGCAATTTTTTTTATTAATAATTTGTTGTGCCTTTTTTCTTATATTTATTTTGCAAGTGGATTGGTGCCCTCCTTAAACATTTTTTAGAGCGCAGCTCTTAGGCGCCTGTTTCCGGCTTGAGCGGTGTCGGCGTCTACCGTCGGCGTCGCCGTCGCCGTCGGCGTAACCGCGCGATGCATGATGGGAAAATTTCCCCGCTAAATTAAGCGGAATATTTCCCCGCTAAATTTAGCGAAACATTTTCCCACTTTGGCGGAAAAATTTCCCGCTAATTCTAGCGGAAAAGTTTCCCGCTAAATTTAGCGAAACATTTTCCCCGCTAAATTTAGCGGAAAACTTTTCCCGATAGATTTAGCGAAAAATTTCCGCTAAATTTAGCGGAAAATTTTCCCGCTGGATTTAGCAGAAATAACTTTCTGCTAAATCTAGCGGGAAATTTTTTCCGCTTAATCAAAATTCTTCGCTAAATTTAGCGGAAAATTTTTCCCGCTAAGTTTAGCGGAAAATTTCTTTCTAAATAGGGGCGAGCAGGAGAGGAGAAGGGGCATAGCCCCTTCTCCATACCTTCCTCCTCCTCCTCAAGAGCTGCGATCCAATTCGTCGTTACAGGGACTTCTAAACGGCTTTCATTTTTTTTATGTTCCAAGGTGATTGAAGGGTCAAAGATATGCGTACAACATACCGTTGAAATGGGGGCTCTGCTATTTCAGTCAAACTAAAGCTCCTTCGTGTTTTAAAAGTAGCGCAAGGTGCGTTGACGCAAGAGGCACGTGCAACATGTAGCGATCGGGAAGATCATGGCGGCACAGCAGAGCACTAGGCTAGATTTCAGACCCTTGTTCTTCCCAGAAGCAGCGCGCGGCACGTGCCCCAAGCATTTCCACAACAATAAATGGCTCCACTTTTCCCAGGATAGAGGGTTTTTAGGTCAAACGAGTCGATATATAAACGACCGAGGACGAGAACATGCAGCCAATCCTAAAACCTGACGGCAACGGGGTACATAGCTGCCGATTGTCGATCGTGGAAATGCAAAGCAAACCTCCGAGCAAGTTCACATTCTAGGAGACCACGAAAACCAGATTGAACGGGAGAGGTTGGAGGCCCTTGCTATTGAAGGAAAAGAAGGTAATTGCGTGAGTTCCTCTAAGGATCGACGAGGGCTCCGCGGGTGGGCCGTTAGCACCAGGGAGGCTTGGCTGGTGGGAAAGCATTGGTATAAACACTTCCCGTGGTGGGCGACCTCGAGAGAAAGGCGTATTTTACGACGCGAGCTTCGGAACGCGCATTTTCTGCCGAGAGAACGAGCGTACGTTTCGGGCCGGGAGAACGCTGGTGGCTCTGGCCGGCACTGTTTACACAACGCGTTTACATCGGTGTAATCTTTCTCGCCCACGTGTGGGGCGTCACGGCAGAAGGGCAAATCCAGACCGCGTCTGGCAGAATGAATGACGGGATGGCTCACTTAGTCGGCGCTAAAGACACCGGGGTCGGCTGTCTGCTTCGCCTTGCGAGCAATGGTTTTGCTTGCATCCGAACCAGCCCAACCTTGGGCCGTGAGATGTAGGCAGACCGCGGTTCTCACGCGCGAATATAAGCGATTGCCACATGGCGAGAAAGCGAGCCGGTTGGTTGAGTCCTTTTGGCCAGTGGGAAACGCCTGTCTGACGACGCGTCGAGGATTCGCCGTTCCACTAAAAGGGGACGGACCAACGAGCGACTTGCAGGGGAAACGCAGCAAGTGAGTTTAGTTCGTGCTGGAGCTCGAGAGCTAACGCTCCGTTATTGAGCCCGGTCATGGGATTCCGAGGGACATATGTCCCCGCAATCGGGACGTAATTCCACGAACCAGCCAACTCCCGAGCTTGGATAAGCTAGTACCCAAGCACCTCCTTCCCAACCCCGTACAGGGGAAGCTATATTTTCGAAGTACTGTTTCTCTTTGTATTTCCATTCGCTACAAAGTATAAAATTGTTTATTGAAAAGTAATTCCCAAGTTCAACTGAATTAGTCGTCGACGGACAAGGGAAGCAACTTCGTCGCCGGCAAGACCCGCCCAGCTTCCCAGAACGAAGTCCGTCACCCCTCCGGACCTGGCAACCGGGACGGCGCAACGTGACCGAGCGAAAGAACCCGTACATTTCCCCTTCAATCACCTTGCGACATAAAAAAAGGTTCTGGAGGGCACCAATCTAATCGCTCAGTAGATAGAAGACAAATGGGACAAAAAATTATTAATAAAGAAAAAGAAGAAGAAAAAATAGTAGAAGAAGTGGAGGATAAAATAAATAGCTGGTAGTCAAGTGGTCGGTTGTCTTTTCTCATCCCTTCCTTTTTTCCTGTGTTCAGCTGGTTCCACATGAAAACAACACTTAGCACTGGATAAATGGCTCATCTACAGCTGGGACACCAGACACTCATTGGGGCTGACTAACTTCCGGCTGTATAAACACACACCGCACACCATTCCGCTTCTAAACCTTGCGAACGAAAAACAATAAAATAAATGATACCGAGCTGTTCGAAAGCAGGTCGGGCTCTTTGTCTTGTCAGTTTACACATTGGTTTGTTAGGTTTCAAGCTTGGACTGTGCATTCTTAGTTTTCTACAAGGGCATTTGGATGTCAAGTTTGGTGGGCAATCCACTCGCTGCGTCTTTATGATTAATTTAATCAGTCCTCCCGCTCTTAAAAATATATATAAATCTGGTTTTAAGGGGCAACTCCGCTTTACTTTTGTTAAAAAAAAAAAAAGAAAAGAATGCAGTCCTCTTCAGTTTCACCTAGGAAGTCCACACGTCAAATATTGCGACCTAGTTTTGTCTGAATGTTTCGTAAACGGTCCGGCAAACTTTGCAACGCGCCAAGTTGCCGAAATCGGCCGACTACAGCGGCGAATTGAGGCACAACCAGCAGCACAGTCAAGGCTGCGGCGTTGGCGTAGCCAACGTTGGAGCTAACGTCATGACCATTGTCCCCCTTTTTTTTTTTTTGACTTTTTGAGCGAGCTTAACGGGTGACGTTAGCAGCGTTCCCTCCCGGCGCTCCGTGGTGTCCCCGTGACTGGCGTAGCCAACGTTGAGCCACACGTCGCGACCATTGTCCCCCTTTTTTTTTTTTTTTTTGACTTTTTTGAGCGAGCTTAACGGGTGACGTTAGCAGCGTTCCCTCCCGGCGCTCCGTGGTGTCCCCGTGACTGGCGTAGCCAACGTTGAGCCACACGTCATGACCATTGTCCCCCTTTTTTTTTTTTTTTTGACTTTTTTGAGCGAGCTTAACGGGTGACGTTAGCAGCGTTCCCTCCCGGCGCTCCGTGGTGTCCCCGTGACTGGCGTAGCCAACGTTGAGCCACACGTCATGACCATTGTCCCCTTTTTTTTTTTTTTGACTTTTTGAGCGAGCTTAACGGGTGACGTTAGCAGCGTTCCCTCCCGGCGCTCCGTGGTGTCCCCGTGACTGGCGTAGCCAACGTTGAGCCACACGTCATGACCATTGTCCCCCTTTTTTTTTTTTTTTTTTTTTGACCTTTTTTGAGCGAGCTTAACGGGTGACTTGTTAGGCAGCGTTCCCTCCCGGCGCTCCGTGGTGTCCCCGTGACTGGCGTAGCCAACGTTGAGCCACACACGTCATGACCATTGTCCCCCTTTTTTTTTTTTTGACTTTTTTGAGCGAGCTTAACGGGTGACGTTAGCAGCGTTCCCTCCCGGCGCTCCGTGGTGTCCCCGTGACTGGCGTAGCCAACGTTGAGCCACACGTCATGACCATTGTCCCCCTTTTTTTTTTTTTTGACTTTTTTGAGCGAGCTTAACGGGTGACGTTAGCAGCGTTCCCTCCCGGCGCTCCGTGGTGTCCCCGTGACTGGCGTAGCCAACGTTGAGCCACACGTCATGACCATTGTCCCCCTTTTTTTTTTTTTTTTGACTTTTTTGAGCGAGCTTAACGGGTGACGTTAGCAGCGTTCCCCTCCCGGCGCTCCGTGGTGTCCCCGTGACTGGCGTAGCCAACGTTGAGCCACACGTCATGACCATTGTCCCCCTTTTTTTTTTTTTGACTTTTTTGAGCGAGCTTAACGGGTGACGTTGCAGCGTTCCTCCCGGCGCTCCGTGGTGTCCCCGTGACCGGCGTAGCCAACGTTGAGCCCACGTCGTGACCATTGTCCCCCTTTTTTTTTTTTGACTTTTTGAGCGAGCTTAACGGGTGACGTTAGCAGCGTTCCCTCCCGGCGCTCCGTGGTGTCCCCGTGACTGGCGTAGCCAACGTTGAGCCACACGTCATGACCATTGTCCCCTTTTTTTTTTTTTTGACTTTTTGAGCGAGCTTAACGGGTGACGTTAGCAGCGTTCCCTCCCGGCGCTCCGTGGTGTCCCCGTGACTGGCGTAGCCAACGTTGAGCCACACGTCATGACCATTGTCCCCCTTTTTTTTTTGACTTTTTTGAGCGAGCTTAACGGGTGACGTTAGCAGCGTTCCCTCCCCGGCGCTCCGTGGTGTCCCCGTGACTGGCGTAGCCAAGCGTTGAGCCACACGTCATGACCATTGTCCCCCTTTTTTTCTTTTTGACTTTTTTGAGCCGAGCTTAACGGGTGACGTTAGCAGCGTTCCCTCCGGCGCATCCGTGGTGTCCCCGTGACTGGCGTAGCCAACGTTGGTTTCGGCCACGTATCGCGAGCCATTGTCCCCCTTTTTTTTTTTGACTTTTTTGGAGCGAGGCTTAACGGGCGACGTTGGCAGCGTCTCCTCCTGGCGCTCCGTGGTGTCCCCGTGATCAGCGTAGCCAACGTTGAGCCACACGTCACGACCGTTGTCCCCCTTGTCCTTTCCTGACTTTTTGAGCGAGCTTAACGGGCAGACGTTAGCAGCGTTCCCTCCCGGCGCTCCGTGGTGTCCCCGTGACTGGCGTAGCCAACGTTGAGCCACACGTCATGACCATTGTCCCCCTTTTTTTTTTTTTTGACTTTTTTGAGCGAGCTTAACGGGTGACGTTAGCAGCGTTCCTCCCGGCGCTCCGTGGTGTCCCCGTGACTGGCGCTAGCCAACGTTGGAGCCGTACGTCATGATCATTAGTCCCTTTTTTTTTTGACTTTTGAGCGAGCTAACGGGTGACGTTAGCAGCGTTCCCTCCCGGCGCTCCGTGGTGTCCCCGTGACTGGCGTAGCCAACGTTGAGCCACACGTCATGACCATTGTCCCCTTTTTTTTGTTTTGACTTTTTTGAGGCGAGCTTAACCGGGTGACGTTAGCAGCGTTCCTCCTGGCGCTCCATGGTATCCCGTGACTGGCGCAATAACGTTGGCCACACGTCATGACCATTGTCCCCCTTTTTTTTTGACTTTTTTGAGCGAGCTAACGGGTGACGTTAGCAGCGTTCCCTCCCGGCGCTCCGTGGTGTCCCCGTGACTGGCGTAGCCAACGTCTGAGCCACACGTCATGACCATTGTCCCCTTTTTTTTTTTTTTTGACTTTTTTGAGCGAGCTTAACGGGTGACGTTAGCAGCGTTCCCTCCCGGCGCTCCGTGGTGTCCCCCGTGACTGGCGTAGCCAACGTTGAGCCACGCACGTCATGACCATTACCCTCTTTTTTTTTGACTTTTTTGAGCGAGCTTAACGGGTGACGTTAGCAGCGTTCCCTCCAGCGCTCCGTGGTGTCCCCGTGACTGGCGTAGCCAACGTTGAGCCACACGTCATGACCATTGTCCCCCTTTTTTTTTTTGACTTTTTGAGCGAGCTTAACGGGTGACGTTAGCAGCGTTCCCTCCCGGCGCTCCGTGGTGTCCCCGTGACTCGGCGTAGCCAACGTTGAGCCACACGTCATGACCATTGTCCCCCTTTTTTTTTTTTTGACTTTTTGAGCGAGCTTAACGGGTGACGTTAGCAGCGTTCCCTCCCGGCGCTCCGTGGTGTCCCCGTGACTGGCGTAGCCAACGTTGAGCCACACGTCGCGACCATTGTCCCCCTTTTTTTTTTTGACTTTTTGAGCGAGCTTAACGGGTGACGTTAGCAGCGTTCCTCCCGGCGCTCGTGGTGTCCCCCGTGACTGGCGTAGCCAACGTTGAGCCGCACGTCATGACCATTGTCCCCCTTTTTTTTTTTTGACTTTTTGAGCAGGCTTAACGGGTGACGTTGCAGCGTTCCCTCCGGCGCTCCGTGGTGTCCCCGTGACTGGCGTAGCCAGCGTTGAGCCACACGTCATGACCATTGTCCCCTTTTTTTTTTTGACTTTTTGAGCGAGCTTAACGGGTGACGTTAGCAGCGTTCCTCCCGGCGCTCCGTGGTGTCCCCGTGACTGGCGTAGCCAACGTTGGAGCCACACGTCATGACCATTGTCCCCCTTTTTTTTTTTTTTTTTTTGACTTTTTTGAGCGAGCTTAACGGGTGACGTTAGCAGCGTTCCGCTCCGTGGTGTCCCCGTGACGGCGTAGCCAACGTTGAGCCACACGTCGCGTATTGTCACACTTTTTTTCGTGACTTTTTTGAGCGAGCTTAGCGGGTGACGTTAGCAGCGTTCCCTCCCGACGCTCGTGGCGTCCCCGTGACTGGCGTAGCCAACGTTGAGCCACACGTCATGACCATTGTCCCCCTTTTTTTTTGACTTATTTTGAGCGAGCTTAACGGGTGACGTTAGCAGCGTTCCCTCCCGGCGCTCCGTGGTGTCCCCGTGACCGGCGTAGCGCAACGTTGAGCCACACGTCATGGCCATTGTCCCCCTTTTTTTTTTTTTTGACTTTTTTGAGCGAGCTCGACGGGTGACGTTAGCAGCGTTCCCTCCCGGCGCTCCGTGGTGTCCCCCGTGACTGGCGTAGCCAACGTTGAGCCACACGTCATGACCATTGTCCCACTTTTTTTTTTTTTGACTTTTTGAGCGAGGCTTAACGGGTGACGTTAGCAGCGTTCCCTCCCGGCGCTCCGCGGTGTCCCCGTGACTGGCGTAGCCAACGTTGAGCCACACGTCATGACCATTGTCCTCCTTTTTTTTTTTTTTGACTTTTTTGAGCGAGCTTAACGGGTGACGTGCTAGCAGCGTTCCCTCCCGGCGCTCCGTGGTGTCCCCGTGACTGGCGTAGCCAACGTGTTGAGCCACACGTCATGACCATTGTCCCCCTTTTTTTTTGACTTTTTGAGCAGAGCTTAACGGGTGACGTTAGCAGCGTTCCTCCCGGCGCTCCGTGGTGTCCCCGTGACTGGCGTAGCCAACGTTGAGCCACACGTCATGACCATTGTCCCCCTTTTTTTTTTTTTTTTTGACTTTTTTGAGCGAGCTTAACGGGTGACGTTAGCTAGACGTTCCCTCCGGCGCTCCGTGGTGTCCCCGTGACTGGCGTAGCCAACGTTGAGCCACACGTCATGACCATTGTCCCCCTTTTTTTTTTGACTTTTTGAGCGAGCTTAACGGGTGACGTTAGCAGCGTTCCCTCCCGGCGCTCCGTGGTGTCCCCGTGACCGGCGTAGCCAACGTTGAGACCCGCACGTCATGACCATTGTCCCCCTTTTTTTTTTTTTTGACTTTTTTGAGCGAGCTTAACGGGTGACGTTGGCAGCGTTCCCTCCCGGCGCTCCGTGGTGTCCCCGTGACTGGCGTAGCCAACGTTGAGCCACACGTCATGACCATTGTCCCCCTTTTTTTTTTTTTTTTGACTTTTTTGAGCGAGCTTAACGGGTGACGTTAGCAGCGTTCCCTCCCGGCGCTCCGTGGTGTCCCCGTGACTGGCGTAGCCAACGTTGAGCCACACGTCATGACCATTGTCCCCTTTTTTTTTTTGACTTTTGAGCGAGCTTAACGGGTGACGTTAGCAGCGTTCCCTCCCGGCGCTCCGTGGTGTCCCCGTGACTGGCGTAGCCAACGTTGAGCCACACGTCATGACCATTGTCCCCCTTTTTTTTTTTGACTTTTTGAGCGAGCTTAACGGGTGACGTTAGCAGCGTTCCCTCCCGGCGCTCCGTGGTGTCCCCGTGACTGGCGTAGCCAACGTTGAGCCACGCGTCATGACCATTGTCCCCCTTTTTTTTTTTTGACTTTTTTGAGCGAGCTTAACGGGTGACGTTAGCAGCGTTCCCTTCCCGGCGCTCCGTGGTGTCCCCGTGACTGGCGTAGCCAACGTTGAGCCACACGTCATGACCATTGTCCCCCTTTTTTTTTTTTTGACTTTTTTGAGCGAGCTTAACGGGTGACGTTAGCAGCGTTCCCTCCCGGCGCTCCGTGGTGTCCCCGTGACTGGCGTAGCCAACGTTGAGCCACACGTCATGACCATTGTCCCCCTTTTTTTTTTTTTTGACTTTTTTGAGCGAGCTTAACGGGTGACGTTAGCACGTTCCCTCCCGGCGCTCCGTGGTGTCCCCGTGACTGGCGTAGCCAACGTTGGAGCCACACGTCATGACCATTGTCCCCCTTTTTTTTTTTTTTGACTTTTTTGAGCGAGCTTAACGGGTGACGTTAGCAGCGTTCCCTCCCGGCGCTCCGTGGTGTCCCCGTGACTGGCGTAGCCAACGTTGAGCCACACGTCATGACCATTGTCCCCCTTTTTTTTTTTTTGACTTTTTTGAGCGAGCTTAACGGGTGACGTTAGCAGCGTTCCCTCCCGGCGCTCCGTGGTGTCCCCGTGACTGGCGTAGCCAACGTTGAGCCACACGTCATGACCATTGTCCCCCTTTTTTTTTTGACTTTTTGAGCCGAGCTTAACGGGTGACGTTAGCAGCGTTCCCTCCCCGGCGCTCCGTGGTGTCCCCGTGACTGGCGTAGCCAACGTTGAGCCACACGTCATGACCATTGTCCCCCTTTTTTTTTTTTTGACTTTTTGAGCGAGCTTAACGGGTGACGTTAGCAGCGTTCCCTCCCGGCGCTCCGTGGTGTCCCCGTGACTGGCGTAGCCAACGTTGAGCCACACGTCATGACCATTGTCCCCCTTTTTTTTTTTTTTTGACTTTTTTGAGCGAGCTTAACGGGTGACGTTAGCAGCGTTCCCTCCCGGCGCTCCGTGGTGTCCCCGTGACTGGCGTAGCCAACGTTGAGCCACACGTCATGACCATTGTCCCCCTTTTTTTTTTTGACTTTTTGAGCGAGGCTTAACGGGTGACGTTAGCAGCGTTCCCTCCCGGCGCTCCGTGGTGTCCCCGTGACTGGCGTAGCCAACGTTGAGCCACACGTCATGACCATTGTCCCCCTTTTTTTTTTTTTTGACTTTTTTGAGCGAGCTTAACGGGTGACGTTAGCAGCGTTCCCTCCCGGCGCTCCGTGGTGTCCCCGTGACTGGCGTAGCCAACGTTGGAGCCACACGTCGCGACCATTGTCCCCCTTTTTTTTTTTTTGACTTTTTTGAGCGAGCTTAACGGGTGACGTTAGCAGCGTTCCCTCCCGGCGCTCCGTGGTGTCCCCGTGACTGGCGTAGCCAACGTTGAGCCACACGTCATGACCATTGTCCCCCTTTTTTTTTTTTTTTGACTTTTTGAGCGAGCTTAACGGGTGACGTTAGCAGCGTTCCCTCCCGGCGCTCCGTGGTGTCCCCGTGACTGGCGTAGCCAACGTTGGAGCCACACGTCATGACCATTGTCCCCCTTTTTTTTTTTTTTTTGACTTTTTTGAGCGAGCTTAACGGGTGACGTTAGCAGCGTTCCCTCCCTGGCGCTCCGTGGTGTCCCCGTGACCGGCGTAGCCAACGTTGAGCCACACGTCATGACCATTGTCCCCCTTTTTTTTTTTTTGACTTTTTTGAGCGAGCTTAACGGGTGACGTTAGCAGCGTTCCCTCCCGGCGCTCCGTGGTGTCCCCGTGACTGGCGTAGCCAACGTTGAGCCACACGTCATGACCATTGTCCCCCTTTTTTTTTTTTTGACTTTTTTGAGCGAGCTTAACGGGTGACGTTAGCAGCGTTCCCTCCCGGCGCTCCGTGGTGTCCCCGTGACTGGCGTAGCCAACGTTGAGCCACACGTCATGACCATTGTCCCCCTTTTTTTTTTTTTTTGACTTTTTTGAGCGAGCTTAACGGGTGACGTTAGCAGCGTTCCCTCCCGGCGCTCCGTGGTGTCCCCGTGACTGGCGTAGCCAACGTTGAGCCACACGTCATGACCATTGTCCCCCTTTTTTTTTTTTTTGACTTTTTTGAGCGAGCTTAACGGGTGACGTTAGCAGCGTTCCCTCCCGGCGCTCCGTGGTGTCCCCGTGACTGGCGTAGCCAACGTTGAGCCACACGTCATGACCATTGTCCCCCTTTTTTTTTTTTTTGACTTTTTTGAGCGAGCTTAACGGGTGACGTTAGCAGCGTTCCCTCCCGGCGCTCCGTGGTGTCCCCGTGACTGGCGTAGCCAACGTTGAGCCACACGTCATGACCATTGTCCCCCTTTTTTTTTTTTTTTGACTTTTTGAGCGAGCTTAACGGGTGACGTTAGCAGCGTTCCCTCCCGGCGCTCCGTGGTGTCCCCGTGACTGGCGTAGCCAACGTTGAGCCACACGTCATGACCATTGTCCCCCTTTTTTTTTTTTGACTTTTTTGAGCGAGCTTAACGGGTGACGTTAGCAGCGTTCCCTCCCGGCGCTCCGTGGTGTCCCCGTGACTGGCGTAGCCAACGTTGAGCCACACGTCATGACCATTGTCCCCCTTTTTTTTTTTTTTGACTTTTTTGAGCGAGCTTAACGGGTGACGTTAGCAGCGTTCCCTCCCGGCGCTCCGTGGTGTCCCCGTGACTGGCGTAGCCAACGTTGAGCCACACGTCATGACCATTGTCCCCCTTTTTTTTTTTTTTGACTTTTTTGAGCGAGCTTAACGGGTGACGTTAGCAGCGTTCCCTCCCGGCGCTCCGTGGTGTCCCCGTGACTGGCGTAGCCAACGTTGAGCCACACGTCATGACCATTGTCCCCCTTTTTTTTTTTTTTTGACTTTTTTGAGCGAGCTTAACGGGTGACGTTAGCAGCGTTCCTCCCGGCGCTCCGTGGTGTCCCCGTGACTGGCGTAGCCAACGTTGAGCCACACGTCATGACCATTGTCCCCCTTTTTTTTTTTTTGACTTTTTTGAGCGAGCTTAACGGGTGACGTTAGCAGCGTTCCCTCCCGGCGCTCCGTGGTGTCCCCGTGACTGGCGTAGCCAACGTTGAGCCACACGTCATGACCATTGTCCCCTTTTTTTTTTTTTTGACTTTTTGAGCGAGCTTAACGGGTGACGTTAGCAGCGTTCCCTCCCGGCGCTCCGTGGTGTCCCCGTGACTGGCGTAGCCAACGTTGAGCCACACGTCATGACCATTGTCCCCTTTTTTTTTTTTTGACTTTTTTGAGCGAGCTTAACGGGTGACGTTAGCAGCGTTCCCTCCCGGCGCTCCGTGGTGTCCCCGTGACTGGCGTAGCCAACGTTGAGCCACACGTCATGACCATTGTCCCCCTTTTTTTTTTTTTGACTTTTTTGAGCGAGCTTAACGGGTGACGTTAGCAGCGTTCCCTCCCGGCGCTCCGTGGTGTCCCCGTGACTGGCGTAGCCAACGTTGAGCCACACGTCATGACCATTGTCCCCTTTTTTTTTTTTTGACTTTTTTTGAGCGAGCTTAACGGGTGACGTTAGCAGCGTTCCCTCCCGGCGCTCCGTGGTGTCCCCGTGACTGGCGTAGCCAACGTTGAGCCACACGTCATGACCATTGTCCCCTCTTTTTTTTTTTTTTGACTTTTCGAGCGAGCTTAACGGGTGACGTTAGCAGCGTTCCCTCCGGCGCTCCGTGGTGTCCCCGTGACTGGCGTAGCGCGCCTGGGCAGCGCGCATCTCGGGAACCATCCGCCGTCGTCGTCTCACTCTCACGGTTTAAAATTATTGTCTCTGAGTTTCGTCACACTACGTGCGCAGACTGATGCCGCAGTTGTTCAGACGTCGTCGAATGTCGTGGACACCAAAACGTGCTGAAGAGTGCGGGTAAGACGACATTCTGCACCTGGCACGAGCCCTCCCCCACCTCACCCGCCGTTTTGTAGAGGATCACGTAGCCTCTCCTACCACGTGATAGCCATGTTTTTGGCGGCACGAGGCGAATGTTGCCAGACGGAACTCAAGTTTCGGTTTTGATTTCTGCGCACGTTTAAAGCAAGGTTTAACAATGAATATTTCATTTTTCTCTAAGCAATTGACGTAGTGCCTTTTATTAGTGCTTTTTAATGTGAAATCCTTTATTATACCGAAATTTCTGGAATTGGGCACAGTTGCCCTTTAGGCACATCTACACTATGGTCTTCCCAAGCTAAGCAAAAACCAGGTGTGAAACCTAAAGTGTGACAAAAAATTTGAAATATTTTCTACATGTCTCGATAAGCTGTTGGCATTTCACAAGAATGCACCGTTTTCCGAATTCACATTTTGAGTGCTCTTTCTGTGTGAAGTTACGTGGACGTGGCACAAGCGAGTGCGAACGTTTCTTCAAGCAACAAAGCCGAAACCTGTTTACGCCATTTAGCTAATGTGGCACCAATTGACGTCCCACAACATTCCCTCAACATTCCCTTCACGCACTGTGACATATCTGTCGCCCCCAAATCAGTACAAACACGAGTCCTTCGATACCCTACTGGTCACGAAATTTCTTCGTAGCTCTATGCAAAAGCTCGGCACGCGACCATGCTTGGCGCTAGCGTCGACAAAGGGGCTAAGAGCCGTTAATATGGCCAGCGCTACCGGAAATCTGGCAACCGAGAAAGTTGGATCATATTTTCTGAACCCCCTCTAAATGAGCGCGGAGCAGCGTCATCGCACTGTAAGCTGTGATGTACCGGTTAATTTGGGATAAGGCACAGATATATTATTTAAATTTTTAAGTTACAATCGGTTGGTGTTATAGAAGCGTCTTTTCTGGTCAGAAATCATGCCCAGTCATTGGCTTCCTGCCGTCCCGTGCTTCTGCGTGGCTCGCCGCCTGGCCTTCCCCTCCCGGTGTCTCCGGTTGCATCCGCCGTTGTTTGGGTTCAATGGGGCGTGTTCGCTTTACGTGCCGAACACGCACATAATACACTTCAGAAGCGTTTCTCATTAACGTAGGCGTGTTCAGCTCTGTACGCTCAGACAACTGATCCAAATTCTTTTCTGCAACATTATCCAAAATATCATCACTCTTCATTCCTCCTAGCCTAAAATGTACTTTTGAATGCCTCCATCCCCGTTGACATTCAGCGTCGTAGTTGCGCCATCAACTAGTTTGCACTGCCGACCCGTACTCTGAACAGGCACCCTGCGTCCGCTAGGAACTGCTACCGATCCCCCACCGAACAACGCCGTGCGCGGTCACTTTTGAGTCGGCGTCGGGAGAGCGGCAGGGTTCCGCCGCCGCTCACGCTGCAGCTCCCGCGCTTCCGCCAATGCGTCAAGCAGGGGAAACATGAGCAATGAACGGCCGCGCGGCGCCCGTTTTCATCAGTTTTCTTTTTGTTTTTCTTCGGTGCTGTGTGCGTCTCTAACGCTTTCGTGAGAACGTTCTAGTCGTCTGCGAAGTTATTCGAACTCCCAGGGTGACACGGAAGGTGTTGCGAAATCACCATCTCAACTAGCCTCGCGGCGTGTCTTCCCGAACAACGACGACGGTGCCGGCAAGCGGCAGCGCCCCTCCGAGCGAGATTGGTTTGGTGTTGGTGGTTTGAGTTCAAGGTGGGGAATTTGTTTGCCGTATTGTTACTCCACAGCCAATGAAGGAGTTAACACGAGGGAGGCAGACACAGAAGCGTAGCCAGGGGGGGGAATATTGGGCTTCAGATCCCCCCTCCTCCCCGAAATTCAGTTGACTCTACAATATACACATGCATTTTGACCGCCCCCTCCCCTCTCCGCACCCCAAGTCGTAGACATCCCAGGCACCTCAACCCCCCCCCCCTAAAACACAAATTTTCCTGGCTACGCCATTGTGTAGAAGGGATGCCGAGACGTTGTGCTTTGTACGGGGGAGGCCTTTGGTGTCGTCAGGCATGTCGAGCCAGCCATTGGATGCCGCCGGGAGACGAAGAAACGTGTTGTGTGTTTCGGAATTCCTCTGCTGGGTTAGTATTTTTGACTGCGTCGGTAGGTGTTTTCTCCCATGCATAATTTTCTTTTACGATGGTCGCCAATAACGCTTCGTCACTGCTCATTTCAGTGTCACGGTCATTACGGCTGATAGTTACTGCATTTTGTGCGACTTCCTTGGCAGAAAATCAGTACAACATCACCGTATTTTTTGTTTTTTTAACAAAAAGCGCCACATTTTTATAAAAGCTGAGTCGCGTCTTATACAAGCGATTTGCGCTAGCCTTTTGTGTTCAATCTGGACCTCTTTGGACCCCTGAACGCGGCGTGAGGGTATGTTTATTTTAGTACTGACACGCCGTGCGCCTCCAGTTGTCTCAGCGAAGTTAGACACGTTGCATTTGAATTTCTAAATGAATGTTGTATACAGTCTTCAAAATTATTCATTGGAACGATTTCGATATTTTTTTTTTTTCAGCTTTAGTATCTATGGAAAGAAAAAGCAAACGCGGCGTTGCCAGTGTTCTGAACATACGTTTTACGGAATGTTTTCTCCGATATTATTACTGTAATCGTAATATAATGCTGTATAAGAACGTTTCAGCCGGTTTTATCTGTTTTTATTTTTTATCTTAATACTTTAATTTACGAGTTGGGCATAAATAGTGCGTTTTAAACCGATGTACTGACAGTCGCTCTACGATTGATGCCCCCAGCAACTATGTGCGTCACGCGACGGGCTTTTGCGTTCACGTGTTTTGGATGCACAAATATCGCCGCGTATCACCAGCTAGCGCTCATGTGTCAATCGAAGAGTTCCCAATGAAGTGAGACATTGCATTCCCTTGTGTACACGCCGTTTCCAAAGCGGACCACGACAATTCCTTATTTAAACGCACTCGCTTTTTCCATGAAAACTGCCTGACGCACGAACACGCCGACCAGAGCAGCAGCACCAAGGCCGACAGTTCCTGCCACCGTCCCCGCCGCCGTCCCCACTCCTCTGGTTCTTCGTTCTTCCGCGAGAGGGCGAGCGGCGGGCTGGAGTTGCGAGTAATCACGGACAAGTTACGAAAACGTGGGTACCTCCCCGTCGATTTCGATCTGATCTATCTTGATTTAAGCTTCTTGGTTTGTGATTCGTTGTGTCTTGTTCTCATCTGGCTCATGCCGCATTCTTATTGGCTGTGGATCAATATTAAGATTCTCCGGGCGCTACACACCTCGTGCTTCTTGAGGCTGTCGGGGACTATAGCAGACTACGCAGTTTTCTTCTTTTTCATAAAATATGGTTACTTTGCTGTAAAGACGTATTGTGTTGCTGGCAAAAAGGTAAGTTTTAGTGGTATCCTTTAGTGTCAATTTTATTATTTTAAAAGGTGGCAGTATGACAACAATCTTTAATTTCGTAATAAAGTCAATTCTACTACGCTGTAAACTTCTCGGAACAACCACAAAGTGGCTAAACTTAGTAAGGCTCTTTCTTTTTTTTTAATTCTTGTTACATGCATATGTAAAGCGAATGCAACACTAGAACATTACATATAATTACTCGACAATAAGTAACGCCAGCGTTGAGCATGGCGTGGGATAGTCTGCATGAAAAAGGAGCTTCAAAATATTTATCCGCCTCACAAGGAACGACTTCAAATAATTTCATACAGTCTCCAAGAAACTGCAAGATAATTTGTATTTGTAGTATTTCACATGTTGATTATGGTTTTCAGCGCTGGAGAGAGTGAAAACGGTGGTAAGAGGACCCTTTGACGAACCAACTTACTTTTTTGGGATCTGTGGTGTCTTCATACTGAAACGTATCAAACTCGTGTTTCGTCGAACAGGACCTCAACCATCGCCGTGGTAAGTCCATCTAAAATACAGTTTTAATCAAACCTCAAGATGTTGGTTAAGTTTAGTTGCGCCATGCACATTTCTTGTTTGAAAGATTGAAATTCGAGACGCCCTCAACATTCCGTCATATTTGTCGACATATGCATTTGTTCTTAAGATACATCTATATTCTCTGTATCTTTATTCATAGAGTTTCAACCATTTTTGGAGAGACAGCTTGTAAGTTAAAAATTACCTTCCCAAGAAAACTCGTTTGTTTCGCAATAAATAACCAATCCCCAGAGCCGCCTTTTTGGACCAACGAGCGGTGTGATTTGCACATTTCAAGACTCATTTCTTTAAATACCCTCAATCTCAACAAATGCTGAAACAAAAAACCGACACTGCATTAATATAGAAAGGGTATCGAGAAATCATCATACCCATATCATTTATTCGCTCCTCTTTTGATCTACTAAGCGCAGCGCATGGAGGATTTTAATGATAAAGTAAGAACAATTACGGCTGCTTTAGAAAAGGCTTAACAATGCATGAACTATTTTGTAGATATATATATTTACATGCATTCTTTTTTTGTTTTATTTAGCTCTCTACTGTTTCCTGATTTGTTGAACTCGTTAATGTTGTATGATTTGTTTGTCTTTCACTCTTCAGAGGTTGTGAATTTCAAGCCCACGCATTTTACTCGTTATGAAAATTTCTTTACTGTGAAATTGTTCTTCAGCGAAGAATTGTGCGCAGAAGAAATAACTTTAAGGTGCCCAATTTTTTATTTGCTTGAACAACATTTTCGAATAATGCTTGCGTAAAAATTCTTTCTTTATACTTTTTTTTTGTTTTGTTTTCGCAAGACACTCGTTACCTTGGGCCTTGGCTCAATGCTGCCGAATCGTGAGAAATTTTATTTTAAATATTGAAAAAAATCTTCTCTAGGGCAGAAGGAACGAAGCGCTTTTTCAAATTTGTGTGACGCTTCAACTTTATGCGCGCTACTTTAAGCGCACAACGTAACAGAAGGCGAAGTTTTCGTCTTTTGTTTTGTTCACTACTTTTATGGTACCTTCTCTATCTATAATTTTAATTACTGCTAAAAACGCCAGAATGCGTCAAAATGTTTTTTTTTGCATTTGTTGCGTCTTTTTTTGTGTCAGCATTTGCTGCTGTTTTGTTTATTAATTACCCTTCTCTTGTTCCCACTATTTAATGCCCGAGAGGGCCGCTTAAGGTATATAAATAAGTGAAAATAAATAAACTCTGCAAACGATGACTTTACAATATTAAAGAAATAAGACGGTTGTTTTTATAGGTCCCCAATTTAAATATTAATATGTGTGTCATCGTTTACACTCACTTGTAACTTCTGTGAAAAATAACAGACATAATAATATCGACTATAAAAAGGCACGTGACGGTCGAAGAAAAATTTCTTCGACCGTCACGCTACCTCTATATAGTCGATAAAATTGTTCGCCCAATTTCTGGGTTAAATACGTTAGCTTGACTATCATTTTTCAATAATCTTGCGCGCAAACTCCATCACTTTTCTTTTGTTCTTTGCAAAGCGCTTGTTACTTTAGGGCGCTTAGCTCAATGTTGCCGAATCATGGGAAATGTTTTTTTATATATGAAAAAAATCTGCTCCAAGGCAGAAGAAGCGAAGCGTGGCCGCTTTTTCAAACTTATGCGTGCAACTTCAACTTTATGCACGCAACTTTATGCGCACAACATAACAGAAGGCGAAGTTTTTGTCTTCTGTTTTGTGCACCTACTCTTAGTGATACCCTTTCTATGTATAATTTCAATTACTGCTGAAAATGCCGGAATGCTTCGAAATGTTTTCTTTGTATGCATTCATTGCGTCTTTTTTGTATGATCTGTCACATTTGCTGTTTTTTATTTAAATACTGCTTTCTTGTTTCTTCTATGTAATTCCCGAGAGGGCCTTCAAGGTATATAAATAGGTTAAAATAAATAAACTCTGCGAACAATGACTTCTACAATATTAAAGAAATAAGACGGTTGTTTTATTGGTCCCCAATTTAAGTATCAATATTTGTGTCATCGTTTACACTTACATGTGTGCACTTGTGTGAAAAATAACAGACACAATATTGTCGACTATATAGAGGCACGTGACGGTCGAAGGAAAATTTCTTGAGCTTGTACTTTGGATGGAAGACCGAATATTAAGGGGAGCTAGAAACTTCTTTGTATTTCACCATCAAAATATCCTTTTTTTAATGACCTGCAGTAGTCAGCTTAGAAAGGTTATGAAGACCGAGATTTTGTTCTGAGCAATGGCTCAACTTTACATTTCAAACCAATCTAAGGCTGTCAAGAAAAAGAAACTTAGTACAGCAATTAAATGCAAGTGATTTTGAAATGCATACTTACAGGTCTCCGTCGTAGTTGTTTAATCTCGTATTGGATTATGACGGGATCATCTGGGCGCTTGTCATTTCCTCCCACCTTGACCACACATTTATCGCTTTCCAAATAGCCAATCATTCATGTAGTTACGATACTTCATGTAGTAAGTGCCGTTCGTGTCAAAAGCCTGAGAACGAAAAGGCAGGAAAATGTCACCGACTCACGAGGGAAGTTGATTGTTATAAACATTTCTTTTTTTAATACTTGTAGAATCTTGATTATTACATACTTCGCAATATTTTGCTTTCTTCGGTCAGTTTCGAATCAAACATGCAACCGACCAGTGTCGCGTTAGAATAAATGAAGCTGACAAAAATATCTACAAATCGGGACATGACATTTTATAGCTATTTTTAGGTAAAAATGAAACTCGGAGATGTTTGCGTATTCTCGATTAAGTGCGCCCGAATGAGCATTCAGAATACTCATTGTGTGTGATTCCCCACTCTGAAATACTATTATTTCTCAACAGTTTTTCTAGCCTAATTCTTTCGGAACGGTTCACGTGTCTGCAAATTTAGATCGTTTACTTTTTGAAGCCAGCCCAATATGATAAAATACATTTAATTTATTCACTAGTGTATTCAACGATCATGTTAAATATTTAATCAAAACGAAGCACGCCGTCTCTGCTCATTTATTTAGGATCCGGCGTGTAGCTAATATGTCTCTGTGAAACAAAGTGTATACCGCACTGGGTTAGTTTATCCTTTGGTTATTGGACTTAGTTATACGGAAGATGTTCCAACAATAAAAATGGAAAAAATCGACAAGCTTCTATAGACAATAGCATACAACACCATATACGATGCAATTAACGAGGAAGCAGCAAAAGCAGAAGAAATTGAACGTACCGAGAGTCTTAGCTACTGAGCAATAGCACTGCTATGCTAGTCTAGTAAAATATTACTTCAATAGAGGTTTCTAAATCAGCTGAACGGAGGAACAAATTCCTAAGGCACACTGAGATTTTCGTCCTTCATCATATTCTAACTACGGAAAGTCATTGACGTCATATTACGTTTTGTTCACTTTAATTTTGTAGTTAGAGAATACTAGAGGCTATTGAAGGCCCAAGTAGGGTAAACATATGATCCATAAAACAACCTGAAGAGCTTCTTAACTTGGATTCATTCAAACGAGCAAAATACGCATCTGAGACCCGTTGTCCTTTCGAACGTGATACATGATAGAAACTGCGTTTTCTCTTGTTATTTTAGCGTGTGCGAGTTTGTTTTGTTTTGCTTAGTTACATGCCAAAAACGGATGCTAATTCGTGATCAGCAAGTTCGCAGCCCTTTGGACGCCAGGTCCCACAGACAGCGTAATCATCCATGCTTTAATGGACCGGTATATGTACAATGTGAAGATAGCTATCAAATATTTATATTTATTATTATTTTTGTTAATGTTATTATTATTTTTATTTATAATAATTATTATTTCATGCGTTCTATACATGGTGATCAGATGCAGAAGAAGTGGTGCGTTTAAAAAAATAGGGCGGCGTCCGTCCACACTTTTCTCAGTGGTGACTTTTTTATGAAAAAGAGGGCATGACCAGTTTTTTCCTAAGGAAGGAATGCCTCGTTTTTAGTCAAAATAGCCATTATCTTTTTACGGCGGTGTCAAGTCCTGTCAGTAACATAACATTTTTCCATGACGTTTCGTCTCTTTGCGGAGCGCATTCTCCCAAGGTGTAAATCCGCCGTTGCCAGCGAGTGAGAATCGGGTAGGCACTATACTCTGGAATCTGCCAAAACAGTAGCAGGATACGAGAATCATGTTGATGTTGTCCACTTGTTGCTCCCGATTGTCTTTGGCTTGACGCTATGTGCGGGGTGAATTCCCGTGGTAGACTTGAGCGAACTAAAAGCACCAATGCTCCGGCCTTTAGTAAGATAGATGCAGCACGCGCTGGCACACCCAAGAAGATGCAAAGAATACGCTCTAAAACCACTTCAAATACACCATGCAAGTTCTTTACTACAGGCATCTACGTACTTAATGCGCGCCGGTACTAAGGCTGACTTCTGTGCTCTAATCTAGCCTCTACTACACATCCGGCATGCCGACAATGACGATAGACAAAAAGAGTTGTAAAATCAGCGGAAGAAGTATGCGCCTTATGGCAACGTGGAATTAGGTAAAGGTAGCCATCGTACGATTTACAAAGCAAGGCGAAAAATCGCAGTGAAATCTGACGAAAAAACACGTATACAAAAAGCATTCGCCAGAGGAGCGGAGTGGAGAGCGAGCAGCAATGTTAAAAGCCACCTTATGGCGGCCGCGTGGCGTGATTCCAAGATGGCAGCGCCCATGCGACGGAATGCGCAAAGGTCTGTACCTGTGATGCAATACATTTTAACGAGTGCGAGAGAAAATCGGTGAACTCCGCATGCTGGAAACGCAACGACGAACTGGAGCGACTTTGCCCGATCCTCTTCGGAGAATTGACATGCAGATCACGGACACTGCGAAAATGTGCATCTGCTTGCGTTCACTTCTTTGTGTGCCGACTAAGATAGCACAAAGTACTCTACGGACACGTGTAAGTCCCTGCCATGGCTGAACTCGTTATGTCAAGACGCAGCTGCACAAGACTGGCAACCTCTTCTTTGTTTTATGACCGTAGCGTGCGTGTTGTCTTGTTTCACGATCACAAGACCCCGCGACCTCCCGAAAGGATGGCAGGGAAGAGAAAGAAGGAATGAGAATTCTTTATTAGCTTTTCTATGAAGCAACGAGCATAGTAAGACTAAACATGAAGCAATCAGTGTCACTGAAAACGAAAAAAACTGTCAGTCCGTGCACCAGGAGAAAGCAGGCGATAATTGCGTATGCTCTGCGGTCCATGCCGTCTCCTGGTTCCCGTGAAGTCCCTCTTTAGGCTCACATAGGTGGGGGCACCGTTGTGGGGCTTGTGCGGTTTGCTGTCTCTGAGCCGCCGCCTTTCTGATTTAGCGCTGATTAGGTAGGTGCCGCTAATATTGCGCGCGCCACTTTTTGGTCTCTCAGTATTTTGCTTTTGACGCCGGCGTTGGCTCCTGGGGACGAGTATATTGACGAAACTGCTACTTAGTACCGGTGCCGCCAGCGAAGTCAAAGCGGTAGCATGTCCTTTTGCCCTAATGAGTGCACGTGAACACAGTATAACGACCGATGCCCTTTAAACCTTGCGACTCTAAAATTGGTTTCATGGGTGGTCGTGTGAGTTATTAGGCTTAGCGGCTTTGCTTTGCTTTCCGAGCTGTCACGCCAGTGCGATGCAAGGCGAGAAAATAGCTTCCGCATCGGTCGAACGTCATCCTCTAATTACACCGACAACCTGATTATTGGCTGTTTCGCCTAAATAAAATCAGTTCTAGTTTTGTCTGCTGTTTCAAGAAGAGCTCCTTGCCACGTACCTAAACTAATAACCCCTTCCCTGGCTGATAGCAGAGCGCTTTGCGCGCGCTCGCCAAGCGGATTCTTGTTCCCCTCGTGAGATGCGAGAAATCTCTCCGTGCCGCTGTGTAGATCTGGAGCTGGTGGGGCGCTCGCCGGGCGGCTCCAACCGACCCGTGGGAAAGTGGCGGAGCGCGTCAGAGCGGTCCGGAGTAGTTCTCCGCGCAGCCTTCTTTCCGGAGGAGTCCGATCTGTAGTCACTCCCAACATTTCAGTTACGTTATCGACGTTTCTGCGGGGGAGTGGAGTTTGCAGCTTTTTTCTTTCGATTTCTTGGTGCACAGGCTCTCTTGCTGCGCTTGCTTTCGTTCCTCTTGTCATGATCGACTCGCCCGAACATACTGCGGCGATGAGACCGTTGCAGTTAATTTCATGAGGTCAAATAAAACGCAGTGACGCGAAATCAGCGACAGCGACGAAGATACCAGCATAGCTCCAGCTCGAGTAACAACGAGGCAGCCGTTCTCAGCGAAGTGTTTGCCGAGTCGTTCGCCTTCCCAGCGAAGATGCCCAAGATATCGCGCTGAGTCGAAGACGTTGTGCGCGCCTTAGTTAGGTATGTCGTTTGTTCGTTAAATGGTCTTAGTAAAGTAATGGGAATAATTAGAAGGCACTACGCCATATACTTCTCAGACGGAAGTCGCCTTCAGAGATATCCGATCGCTTCACGGAATACGTGTTTGGCATTGCTTAATTGCATCCTAGGGCTCGTACAAGTACTTGCTAATAGTTTTCATCTGGTTTATATAACTGTAAGGAAAATAAAATGTGTGTTAACGTCGGGGTCACCGTTAATCAAACAGTAAACAATCTGGGTGCTTCCGATCCGAAGTTCCCGCCGTTCGATAGCCCCGCCGTCCGTGAGAGCCCTCTTTTTATAGCCTCACCCCCGGCCGATCACGTGCACTCCACGGCCTGCTCATCGCGCACCAGCACGACCTGTTCACGTGCCACCTCGCGATCCCCGTACGGGGCGACGCACCAGGCGACAGGGCCCGCTCGCCCGGGGACCCGGGAGCGCGGGAGAGGTGCCAGGAAGGACGGCCGCGGAAAGGATTCCTACATCCTCCCCTCCCTCAAAGCTCGGACTCAGGGGGGGCCGAGTTGCGTGGTTCCCAGGACCTCCGGCAGAGAACTCGCTCAGCTGAGTGTCACCGATGATGACGAGCACCCTGGATGATAATGGTGGTTGCCTCAAGCCAGGCAGGTCAGTGGTGAACGTTCATCCACTGGGAAGCCCGCGACCGACGGAGCACGTCCACGAACTGGTCCGAAGCACAACAACTCGCGGACGCGCATGGCCAACAACATGCCGGATCTTAACGTCACTTCGGGCCCTATTCTAGGCAGCGAATCGCACAAACACGAAACCAGCACCTCTATCAGACAGTTCGCGACGACATCGAAACTTCGATCGTTGGACATGCCATGAAATGCAAGCAAAACTTTTAATTTCAATACAAACAGGCATGCAATCGCCAAGAACGTCACGCTACATGTTCAAAGAGGTACCTAAAGGGAAAACTATTCCTAAACTAAAAGCATAGCCCTACTGAAGGTCTACGCCTATAAACATCTGCAACCGCATTCTTTTGAAACAGAAAACGATCTGCCACAGCGTCAGATCCGCACACCTCTGACAACAATATTGATCTCCAACACACTCACGAAGAATGCACAAAACCACAAAAAAACTAACAATAACCTCCCGTAAAACAGAGACGGCAACAAATACTGCACCGTTCACGGAGGTGCGACTCAAAATAACTACGGAAAACAACACGCTGCCAGCAGCTGAAACTATCCAAGACGGACACTCACGCACTCGGCGTTCACGACACCAGAGCTACCAACACGCAACGGGCAAGCTACGCAGCCCGCCATCATCAGATGGGATAATCACCTAACTGAGAGGCTGTTGTTCCGTGGTAGCGGCCACGAACACCAGTACAAAGGGAACAGTATCTAGATCGTGCGAACAGCAGATCTCATTGGACAGCCTATTTACACGGCTATGTCCGTAACGTCTGGGCATGTTCCAGATGTTACCGCTTCACTGCTCGGACGGGACCTCCTAACAGGTGCGACGAGCGCGTGACGGTGGTTCGCACCGAACCCGCACGGGCTCGACAGCCGCGATAAGCGCTATTGGGGAAGGGAGACCCCAGGAATCCCGACACCTTTCAAAGTAAAATGCGAAAAAGCGCCGAAATCGCGTTCGCGCTAACAGTGTTCTACGGGTTATACGCCACTGTGAAAAAGAAATGTTCTACGTTATAAATTTGTCTTATAGAGCGCAGTTCTTAGGCGCCCGTTTCCGGGTTGGCGTCGGCGTCGGCGTCGGCGTCACCGCGCTACACTTAGTGGGAAAATTGACGTCACGTGACCTCAACACCAATTCAGTTCCCAGCCAAATTGAGCGGGGAAAATGACGTCACATGACTTGGCCCCATCTCACCAATGAACAAATTCAGTTTCTCCGCCAGATTTAGCGGGAAAATTGACATCACGACGACGTCAACAGCATTATAATTACCAGCTAAATTTAGCGGAAAAACTGACGTCACGGGACCTCAACACCAATTCAGTTTCCCCGCTAAATTTAGCGGAAAATATGACGTCACATGACTTGGTGTCACGTCACCTATGAACAAATTCAGTTTCTCCGCTAGTTTTAGCGGGAAAATTGACGTCACGTGCGGAGGAGGAGGAGCGGAAGGTGCGGATGGGGAGGATGGAAGGAGGAGGAGGGAGAGGAGGAGAAGGAGGGGAGGGTACGGAGGAGGAGGACGGGGCATAACCTCCCCTCCGTACGCCTCTTCCTACTCGAGAGCTGCGCTCTAATTTCGCGTTACAGAGATTTGTAAACGTCTAATTATTTTATACATTGTTATACTGTTTTCTATTATGTGGCAGTTGCAAACTCATTCATAACGAAAGCCGTGGTAAGCACATCTGTATCTTAATATTCATCCGCTGCTCAGAAAGAGAAAACCAAAAGAAAGTCCATATACGTCTTGAGTTGAATGAAGATGGCACCCATAGCGCCAATAACAATAGAGGTAAATTTAAATATGTATAAATATACAAAATCATCGGAAACATTTTTTTTTGCAAGATCAAGTCTGAAAGAAAAGAAAAGAAAAGCACGCAAAAAACAAGGCGGATGCGATATTTTGTTCCAAATTATTCCCGACCTGCCTAGTGACAATTTCAACGAGATAAACGAGATTATAGACGGCGAAGTGGCAGACGGTGGCATCTTTGTATTACCACCTATAAGAATTGCACTTGTATTAAAAACAAAAACAAAAACAAACACGCATTTCAAGTGAAAAGGTGCAGGTCTTCTAGAGTCTTAAGCAATTTCATAAAACGATATAAACTTTGCGTTCCAGCATGCGTTTGTACACTCTAAGAAGAATATCTGTGTGTTGACTCTCCGGCTATACATAGAAACAGCCAATCACGGCAAAAAATACAACTGTCCAAGCGGAGGGCAAAACTAGGTATACGATACGACAAAAACACAAACAAAAAAAACAAGTGATGTGCGTAAGAAAAATGACCATAAGATTCCCTTGCTCACTGCCCCTCCGCTCATCGCATTGTTTTGGTCTCATTGTACTCTGAGCTTCGTCAGTCGCTGTGGACACTTCTGTTGTTCGCCGTGATTGGCTGCCTTGCGTATTCTGTAGGAAAGATAACTCAGGGTGCAGCTTTATGCCTAAAATAAGGAATGTTTGTAGAGGTTAGCGGCTTTTCAGAGCACTGGGATAGCTAAAGTCTTGTACTACGTTGCCATGTCATAATTATTCATGTGACTTAATTTTGTTTTGAAAACACTCCTGTTTTTAAGTTGTCCTAGTAGTTGCTACATTCATGACACAGGATGCCAAATAAGAAAAACAAACCACAAATATTCAGTACCTAGAATGAAAATGCAAGAACAAAAAAGAAATTCAATATTTATTATAAAGAGTACAGTGTACACTTCCACTGTAAAAACATTCATAGTAGCTGATAATGTTATGCTTCACAGATAGTTCTACAACAGCGATGAGATGCAAGCTGCAAGATGACACGAGTCTGAAAATTCTCCAATCCTACGTTTGCCCGAGCGCATGCCGAGCAAAAACTCCCTTTGTCCATTGATCGTTTGTTCGCTTTCTGAGATAAAAACAGTTCTTGTACTGCCATAACAAAAACAAAACAAACAAAAAATGTCAAGCTAGAAAAAGAGGAGTAGCAAAGTGGCTCCGTGATAAGAAAGGTCGTGATGCTCTCAACAGAAAAGCGAGATCTGGAACCGGTGTGCAGTTGAGCAGAAGCAGCGCCAACATAACAACGGTCTGGCACACGCGTGTTTCGTTTAATCTTTGTCTATTTGAGGAGCTTACAAGATAAGTATTATAGTACCATATGGGATGTCTTTTTCACCTTTAAATTAACACTTTCGAACACGCCATAGAACGTTCCAAGTTCGTCTTAGTAGGGTACTTTTTAATGCGATATATTTAAAGCATGACGCATATGACACACGATTGCTCTAGAAATATTGGGTAAGTATGACAGATTCATTAAATTCTACTCTCTCTGAGAGATTAATCTATTCGACACTAATTACATTTCGTGAACTTTATTTTCTAGGCTATTAATAGTTTGAGATGAATAGAATGATGTTTCTAGAGGAAATAAAACTGATTACTTACCCTCGCAGCATCGTATCTTGTCGGTTGAGTTGTTCTTGACTGCGCGTCTGGAAGGTGAATTAGTGGCTGCAGCCATGATGCGCAAAACAGTTGCAAGTTGAACAGCCATTTCTAAATGATGCCAGACTGCACAACGGGTAGTAAATGTTAGTATACGCACTTGTATTTATATCGAATTCGATCGCGACGCAGAAGCATCTAACCAATTGCAGCACTGCGTTCTTGAACAATACCTATTGTAATATTATATTTGATTGATTGGAGTTCTTCAAATTTTGTCTTAGGCTTCTTTTTTAAATTTTATTTGTTCCTTGACACGTTTCCCCCAGGGCCCGCAGGGGCGTTACGAAGGAGAATGGTTGGTTCGTTTGAACTGGCAGTATATTTTTGTGGCGTGAGTAAACATTTTTAGACGTGTGCAGCCTTTAGCGGAATGCTTTCTTAAGCAGCTACTCATCAAACTACCCATGCAAGGAACAAAAACAGCTGAGGCGTTTTCAGATAAGATCGAACAACCATGTCCGGTGACCATTTTTAATTTTGATGAAAAAATATATTTTGCTGGCTCCATGCCCAGAAGAATAAAACCAATCCTTGTTTGAAAAAAAAATTGTCTTTGCGAAAAAAAAATTGTAAGCACCCTCTCAGTCACGTGCGCGTTTTGCGTATCGCGCGATGTTGGCATTTCGGGCGGCTTCCCCAAAAAACTGTTCTGGCTACGGGTCTAGAAATATTTACTGACAAATTAGGCATAGGAAGGATTGACAAAAAGTATTAATCACCGAGTATTAGGGTCGTTATTTTGAGAAACAAAATCGCAAATACGGCACATTGCGCAATAACGCTCTGGATTAAAGATTTTTTTTCTCCGTATCTATAAAAGCTAAGGTCTTCAAACTTTGCCAGTGTGTTGCCCTGTATATAGTTCATCTTTGCATGAAATATTGTTGTCCTGGTTAGCGGGAGAAATTTACAAGAATTGCTCACACAGGGGCATTTAACTAAATATGCATTATTTTGAAAATCATTTTAAAAAAGGCCATCTTTAATATTCTTTAAACTCTCCGAAATTAACGTTTATAATATGTACTAACAGAGTCTGCAAAAACATAATGCAATATTTGTGTGGCTTTGAAGTTATAAAGCGAGAAATATGGCCAAATTGACGCTAACGCGGTTGCCATAAATGGGGCGTGCACATACCCATTCTTCACAATTTCATTATTATTAAAAAGCGTAAAAATGCTACGGGGTGGTCAGGAAAAGACAAACTGACAGCACAGAGGTGGACGGTAGTTTTGAAGGGAAAATTCCTAATACATTTTCGTACAACCGACCCAAAAATGCCCATGGGCCGGAGCGATCGAGAGGCGCCACCCTGTAACATGCTTCGCGGTGCCTGTTTCAACAGCCGGCGTGTAGCGTCTCCGTCTACGCGACGTAAAGGAAGCAACCGGAGCGACTTTGCAAACAGATCAGCCTACAACCTTGGCGGTAACATGATATAGGAGGTAGGGCGCGGCAGAACCTGAACCTGCGCCGCCTGTGAGCGCCAATAGATCCGCCGCCGTAGAAAGCCGCACAACGCTAAAAAAAAGATACTGCAAAAAAAAAAAAGAATTGCGATTGAATGAGATTGTTTGTAACTTAATTTATATGACAACGGTTTGGAGAATCGTGAAATCCAATTTGGGTATGCTCATGTGACCTACGTCAGTGATGGTGCAGCAAGCCACTTTAAGAACAAATACCAACTACACGAGCTGCAGAGCAACAAGTACACGTCAGCGAAGTGGATTTTTTCCGCAACTGGACATGGCAAGAGTGCCTGCGATGGAATCGGGGGTCGTGTCAAGCACCAGGCAACGTTGTACAACCTCCGACGGCCCACCACGTCGGTGATCAAGTCGGCGTCAGAGATGGTTGCCCCACTGAACACTAAACTGCCGAACGTGAAACTAATCCACCTCCCGAAAGCTGACGTCAAAGCGTTCAGGGACATGAAAGCAAAGGAGTGGGACTCTGTTTCTGTTGTGCGTGGAATTCAGTCCTGTCACTTGTGGCAGTGTACGCGGTCCGACACTTCGCAACCACAGCTGTTTTAGCAAGAACAGTAGACGCAGAAAAGATATATCTTTGAAAGTAAAGTCTCCTATGGCTGCGAAAAGCAGATCGAGGTCGCGAGCTTGCGGTGCCACTGAGAAGAAACGAACAGTGATCGCTACAGGCAAAACGGGAAAAAAATGTTCCTCCTCGGAGTGCCAGGAGAGCGCCGTGACCGACTCAGGTCAGCGTCCGGCAGAAAGAATGCACGCGACAAGCGCCGAATGTGCGCACAGGATCTTGATTCATTAAACTCGTTTCAATTGTACCACTTTAAACATGTGTTCTTTCTTATCACTATTTAAACCTGGTCGTCAGCAGCCCAGCCTCCCTACGAAGGGTAGGCTCCGAAATTCACTGATCCGAGAAATCTGTATTTAAATTGTTGACTTGTGCTTCAAACTCACCTGTAATCTTTTGTATGAATTCTTATTTTTCACGAACTCCTGTCACAGTGCTTTCTCTTCACAGACTTCCTACATTTTTCGACCACTTTCTTGCCCTTGTTTGAAATCGGCAACGTCCTATCTTTCTCTACTCCCGTTACGGCAATTCTGTATATTTAGCGCTCTGTAAATTCAAAAATACAAAAATATTGCAAAGCATTTTTGAAGGGCCTGATAGGACAGATTATGAGCCTTGATCTGTGAAAAGTAGAAGAAAAATTAAGATGGCCTTCATTTTAAACTGATTTTCCAATTATTGCAAAATCGGTAACCTGTCTACATTTCAGTGTATTTTTTTTAGAAAGGTTATCGTTTTCAATTTTAATGACAATTTATGCGAATATTAAACAAACGCGTCCAAATCATGTTAAAAAATTTGAATTTCCAGTCTTTTAAGATCCGGATCCATAAAGCTCTGAATTGCTTAGTAATCGATAATACATGTTTACCTCCTTTTATTTTATGTACAGTCTCTGCACAAAAAAATATAAAACCTAAGGCGACAACAGTTTTTCTTTTATAAATATCCAAAGGGACGGTTTCACGCAAGTCGCAAAAACGTGCGCGTATACCGACAGCGACTTTGTGATTTTTGTTCCTCAAGAGAAATTTTATTTTCCGCAAAAAAAGTTCGAATATGTTTTTGCGGTTGCACAACAAGTAAAATATATATTTTGGTAAAAATAAAAAAAATGTCGACCGGACATGGTCGTTTGATCCTATCTGAAAACGCCCAATACAAACAATCTCAGTCAATCAGAATTTTTTTTTGCAGTATTTTTATTTTCTACGCGTTGTGCGGCCCTCTACGGCGGCGGATCTATTGGCGCTCACAGGCGGCGCAGGTTCAGGTTCTGCCGCGCCCTACCTCCTATATCATGTTACCGCCAAGGTTGTAGGCTGATCTGTTTGCAAAGTCGCTCCGGTTGCTTCCTTTACGTCGCGTAGACGGAGACGCTACACGCCGGCTGTTGAAACAGGCACCGCGAAGCATGTTACAGGGTGGCGCCTCTCGATCGCTCCGGCCCATGGGCATTTTTGGGTCGGTTGTACGAAAATGTATTAGGAATTTTCCCTTCAAAACTACCGTCCACCTCTGTGCTGTCAATTTGTCTTTTCCTGACCACCACGTAGCATTTTTACGCTTTTTAATAATAATGAAATTGTGAAGAATGGGTATGTGCACGCCCCATTTATGGCAACCGCGTTAGCGTCAATTTGGCCATATTTCTCGCTTTATAACTTCAAAGCCACACAAATATTGCATTATGTTTTTGCAGATTCTGTTAGTACATATTATAAACGTTAATTTCGGAGAGTTTAAAGAATATTAAAGATGGCCTTTTTTTAAAATGATTTTCAAAATAATGCATATTTAGTTAAATGCCCCTGTGTGAGCAATTCTTGTAAATTTCTCCCGCTAACCAGGACAACAATATTTCATGCACAGATGAACTATATACAGGGCAACACACTGGCAAAGTTTGAAGACCTTAGCTTTTATAGATACGGAGAAAAAAATCTTTAATCCAGAGCGTTATTGCGCAATGTGCCGTATTTGCGATTTTGTTTCTCAAAATAACGACCCTAATACTCGGTGATTAATACTTTTTGTCAATCCTTCCTATGCCTAATTTGTCAGTAAATATTTCTAGACCCGTAGCCAGAACAGTTTTT